>VYZW01029917.1:61663-134990 GCA_013401315.1 Balaeniceps rex | reverse complement strand
TTCAGCCATGCTGGTCTCTTCCCTTCCTTGCCTGATTATGAAATGTTATGAAATGAAATGTTCTGCTGAAGTCTGACCAGCCAGTCTGTACAAACAAGGACTCTGTAAGCTCATTGCATTACTGGTACCAACCTCATTTCTGGTTCCCTTCTGGTTTTGTCACAGCTGCAGTTGGACCCTGAACACTCTTACTGTATCCTTCCAGTCCACTTCCACAAATCTTACATTAAACTAAATAATACCATTTGCTAGACCTCTCCTCAGAGGTTTTGTGTTCCGGGCACAGTCTGCCCCTTTGGCCTGGCCCTAGTAGGTCCGTATCTTGTTATGTGCCAATCTGTCTTCAGAACCTGTCCCAGCAGGAGAAAACGGCTGCGTGTACGTAATACAAAAGAAGGTACCCCAAACCAGTGTCATTTGGCAGGTTCTTATGAGGTTTTGGGTTTTTAATGTGAAAAACAAACTGTGGGTCCAGGTATGCAGAGAAGTTGGAATGTAAATCATTTTACTTGCTTTTATTTAATTCTGTAATAAGTGGCTTACATATTAATTACTTTAGTAACTAAAGTAATTTGTGCAGGAGGCGATCCTGCTCTATTAGGGGCAGGGCTGCTTAGGAAAAGAAGGGGGAAAATGAGCATGTTTTTAGGAGCTGGAACTGTTTGTGGTCTGAACATTTCTGTGTGTAGTCTGTGTTATCTGTATGGCTGTAGACACTATAATAGAGAATAATCTAAAATAATGTTTTTATGCCAAGTATGGAGGCAGGAGGTTGCTGCCTGGTCCAAGTTCTGCAAATGTCTAAAACTGTGCTTACAAGCATATTATTTTTATAACAATATCTGGAAAGCTAATTAAAATACTAGCTACACATCCTCTTGTGTATACTTTATAATAATTTCTTTTATGTTATGCATTAACCTTTTTGTTTTGTTAGCTACAGCAATCATCATATGTATCTATAGCAAGCAACACTGGCTTTACAGGGACATCTAGTATCCAGTCCCAAGCACGGCTACCATTCAATGGGTGAGTGTTTTGGGGAGGGGGAGAAAACAAACCTGCATCTTTCAGTCCCATTATAAGGAAGGGTGGGAGCTGAGGTGTTGGAGTTTGGTTTGGGAGATTTTCCAAGAAAATCAAGTATACTATGGTGTGGTTATTACCTCTGACTAAAGGACATGGATCTGTCTGACAGTTGAGCCAGTCTCTTGATCAAAACTGTGTTTTCCTTTCTGTTTTTTGAAATTGTGTAGCAGGAAGTTGACCTGAAAGCACCCTGTTGCTTATTCTTCATTTTGCATCAGCACCTCAGAGCCACAGGCCGCAACTATTTCTCAACATTGCTGGAAAGATGTGCTGGACGATATAAGAGCTAGATGCTTAGCACATGCAGAAATCCAGCTGAACAGCAAAATGGAACTAAAGCCCAAAATGGATCCTGATAGGAGGCTTTGGGTTTTTTTCAGTCTTGTATTTTTCCTTTAAGGATGAAAATAAGGGCTAACATGTATTGTTTTCCCTTTGCCAATAAAGCAGGCTTAGCTGTTCTGCACAGTCCTTTTGTGTTATTGTTTGCTGGAGATTGTAAACGCCAAGGTGCTTTTTGTTGCTGCAACCTCAACTGATGCAAACTAATCCCAAATCCAGATGCAGCTATTCAAATGAACGGGTTTGATTTAATCTCCCTGGTATTACGTGCAGAAATTGCTGGATAGGGATGGAACAAATCTCATCAAAAGCGATTAGTGACACAAAATCCAAGTTTTAAGAGCAGTTAAAGACTCTGTCTGATATAAAAATTATCTGTAAACTGAATACCATGTTTTGGCTTGCTTTCCCATTATTCGAGAGCTTTTTTTTATTTTAATTCCAACTAGAACAAAAGAAAAGGCACAATCATGTTGTGTGAACCTTGGTTGGATTGAGTCCCCTTGCACGTAGAGGGGTTCTGAGGAAGTTTTCCCTAAATCCAGTTTTTAGTTATGATGCTTCCTCTAGCTTTAAGCCTCATTTCTACTTTAGGCATGCAGCCAGATTTGCAGCAAATAACCCAGCTCTTTCTGGGTTGGAAAGGCACTATATAAAGGCACTATATATAATAGTTACTTAAACGCAATCAGCCAAAAACCTAATGCAAGGGGAATATAAAGATTTTTTCAAAGTTTCTATTATAAGCTATTCACTTGAATTTAAAATAGGAAGAAACTGATAAAACAGTGTGCATGTATATAAATGCACTTTTTTGCCCCCCACAGAATAATTCCTTCTGAATCTGCAAACCGCCCCAGGAAGCCTTGCAATTGTACTAAGTCTCTATGTTTGAAACTGTAAGTACAGCTTGTTTTTGTTTTAAGCCTTTTGACATCACAAATTTATGCCAAGTACCAGAATATAATGTTTTTAAGTATGTCAGAAATGTTACATCTAGATGCTAATTTAAGGTTGCTGTTGATATTGGTGGAGATGTTGCAGTACCTGTGTAATTTTGCAACTCCTGTGAGCTGTATGGACCCTAACATTTTATAAATTTCTAACTTTGCAGCCTTGTTGTGTGGTGGAGCCAATTCCACTCAGCGGCTGTAGTTGCGTTGTTGTTGCTATGAGTGAAATGACATCCCATGGTATCATCAGTGGGCATTACTGTACTTTGGTGAAGCTCATCAGTAACACCATGCTGTATCAAATACTTCAGAAAAATTGGGCGGTGTATCTTAAATGACTGAGTGGACAAGTTATTTTTCACTGATAGGTCTGAGTCTTGCTCATCCTCATTGAGATATTTTGCTATTCCATTCAGTGTCTTTGTAAGAATTTCACATAAATGCATTTTAAGCTGAGGAGATGCTAAGTTTCCTTAACTTGAGGCAAAGTCAGTTACCGATTTTGGGACAATAACAGGAGGAGATACTGAAATTAATCTGTGGTTCCCTGAATCCTAGACAATGAAGAAGAAATCAGTGGTGTGCTACTCAAAGGGAAAGTGATGCAACAGTATCTGAACCCAAGTTAAGAACTGTGTTTAAACTTTTCAGGTTGGGTTTCTTTCCGTGTAATGCACCTCACCTCTACTTGGGGAGGTGTGCCCTGTGCTTCCTAGCCTCAAAATTGTCTGCTGCACAGAAGACATGGAAAACAGGAAAATGTCTAGCTGTTTTTTCAGAAGTTTTACAACATACGTGACTGACTTCATAGTGCCAAATGTATGTTAGATGCTTAGGGTTTTCCATTTATTTTAGTCTTTGGCGCCTGAATGCTCTAGAAATTCTGGGAGAATAATGGCATCACTGGTGATGCTTTGCACCTTCAGAATGCTGTTTGGAAACAGACTTTTCTTGTAAATTACTGTACTTATATCTTTAAGCAGCTAGGCATTGGTGCAGAGCAAATGGCTAATTCACTCTGGCAAAGGTGCTTTCTCACTAGTAAGACTTTTTCCTGTCTGGAAGGGGAGTTGCTTTTTCCAAAATGAATGCTGAAGGTAGGCACGTAGCCTATTCTACAAAGAGGAGAACTCTGAGAACTTATTCGCTCACTGATGCTCTGGGTTAATGCTGGCGCTGTTTGTTTTGGAAACCAGGACCATTCTACTACTGAATTTTAAATGTGAATGAAAGGAGAGCTATTACTCTCCTTTGTTGTGAAAGCTTTTGATGTCGTTTGTCCCTAGGACCATTCAGGATGCTAAAAATCACCAAAATGCAATTCAACCAGATGAAGGGTTGTAGTAGACTCCAGGGCAACCCTAATCTAGTTCTTCTAGTTTTACCCTGGGCAAGCCACAGAAACCTAGTCTTGCAAGGGGTTTAGGCTCCTAAAAATGAACATACGCTCCCAGCAGGATTTGAAAAACAACTGAAGAGGATCAGCGGTTTCCACCAGCTATAGCTGGAGGTGGTACTGGAAGCATTGAAATGTACCAGATTTTGTTGTGGCCCAAAGCCATGTTTGAGCTGGGGATGAATGTGGTGCTTCCATGTATCATATCTGTGGGATGGCGAGATTTTGTTTTTGGTGGGAGGTAGCAGAGGTACATAAGGGGCATCGCAATGTGACTGGCTTTTCCTGTCAATGTTTTGCTGCTTTTTATTCATGTACTTGTCCCTTTAAAAAGTCTCTGATAACCACAGCTTTATCCTCATTCAGATCCTTTCCCTAGTTACCTGTGCTTCAAAGCCTATGAGGTGTACCACTTGTTAATCCTTTTCTATTCTTCCATCCCTGCTTTGGCAAACTCTGCCTCAGTTCACAGCTGCAAACAGCTTATGGGCAAAACGGGGGAAAAAAGAAANAAAAAAGGCTTGTTGCTGTGTCAGTCAGTTTGCCTGTTGATTGGCACTCCAATTGCTTGCCTTTTTGTTTCAGCTGTATGAGAGCTCCTGAAGGCTGACTTGAACTGGCTGGGTCAGGAACTGGCTATGAGGCAGCTGCGGCAGAATGGCCCTCAATATGTAGGTCAGCCACCCAGGAGTTGCCCTAGAAAAAAGTTTCATTAGCTTCTCTTGCTGCTATGGGGACCTCTGCTATGTGAAGATCAGCTCAGACGGACACCCTTGAGCTATACCTGTGTCAACTAGACCTGCGCTAGAGGATTTAGGCCTTGCAGTGAGGCTGATAGCACTTGTACATGTGGAGTTGAGCATAGGGTGACCCTTACCCTTATTGGTGCATGTGCACATCGCCAGAGTAGGAACTTCTGCTGCTGCCATCAGTGCTAACATCAGTGTAATGGTCATGTTTACAAATGCCTTCTGCATCTTCTGTTTCAGGTATTGTGATTGTTTTGCAAATGGTGAATTCTGCAATAACTGCAACTGTACAAATTGTTATAACAACCTGGACCATGAAAATGATAGGCAAAAAGCAATAAAGGTGAGGGGCCTCTTCCCCTGTCCCTGGGATGAAAGCCGTTTAGCTTTTGTCTTCCGAAGCTATGGCGTGGGGCAGAGTGGGTGTATAATGCCCTGATCTCCTCCCACGTGTGCAAGGCTTAAGTTCTTTTATTGCACCTCTAAATTCTGCTCCCCGCATGCAGTGACTGACCCTTTGGGTCTGCATTGACAGGCCTGCCTTGACAGAAACCCTGAAGCCTTCAAGCCCAAAATAGGGAAAGGAAAGGAAGGAGAATCGGATCGGAGACACAGCAAAGGGTGTAACTGTAAACGCTCAGGATGTCTCAAAAACTACTGCGAATGTTATGAGGTACGAAGCATTATCTCATTGTAAAGATACCAGCTTTTTTCCTTTACTGCTGCGACTTCTCTGATTTGCTTTGTCTCTCCTTTGTATTGCTATGATGTTATCTCTTCTTCCAGCAGTTTGCACGTAGAAAGGCATGTATATGACAAAATCGATCACTTCTGTTATATAAGCTTAATTTTAAACCATGTAGCAACTCCGAACTCAGGCTTGGATTTGTCCTTTACTGAAGAGCAGTATTTCCTAAAGAAATCTACAGCACCAAGTCCCTAGGAGGAGCTGAAGCAGCACCCCACAGATGCTCTAGGATAGAACGTGTCTGCGAAAGACAAAAGCAAAAGTGTTGTTGCGATCAGTCTGTGGATGTAGAAACAGTGGCAGACTGACCTCTCATAGTTCAACCACCTAAATTCCACCAGAAACAGTAGGTTGTTGAACAAGGGGATGAGTGGGAAACCACTGATTTGCATTTGATTCAAGTATACATTCTGGGAAGGCATCTCAGTTTGAGGTGAGAATTTAGAGGAAAAAACTACTACTTGGGGGTTTATTGTAGTGGCTAATCGATAAGAGATTAAAACAAGATCTCCTTTTCGTTGTGGCTCGTCATAAAGGGAGTCAAGGTTGCAATAGGTTTCTCATGTTTTGTTTGTTTCTTTCAGGCAAAAATCATGTGTTCTTCCATATGCAAATGCATTGGCTGTAAAAATTTTGAAGAAAGCCCAGAGCGAAAGACATTGATGCATTTAGCAGATGCTGCAGAAGTTAGGGTCCAGCAGCAGACTGCTGCAAAGACTAAGTTATCTTCCCAGATCTCAGATCTGCTGACAAGGCCAACACCAGCACTCAGCAGCGGTGGTGGGAAGTAAGTTAATGCAGCACCCTGTTTCAGTTGCTTCTAATGTGTTTTTTCTGATGTATGTGACATGTATGTCCCTGTCATCTTTGAATGTTATCTGTGTAAGCTGTAGAAGCAGGAGCACTCAGGTGAATAGAGCTTTTTGTTCACACAGCTGTGCTTTCTGTGGAACCTAGGGTATGCCAAGCTTAGCTATGTTCAAACATGTAACTAAGCGTTGTCTTCTCATGGTTGCCCATGTGCTCACAGAAAGCATGAAGTACAAGTGTCCCATTTACTGTGAGGGTGTAACCCTTGAGCTGCCCTTATAGTAAAAGCTGGAGAATTGTTCTGCGTACCTGGGCATTTCAAAGTCTATTTCAAAATGTACATCAGTGGAGGCAGGCACCAAAGCACAATGGCACATGGGTTCATTTGACTGTAACTGTCACTTATTCACTCCCTGTTGGTTGTCTAAAGGCTCTTGGAAGCAACAGGACAGATGAAATATCATCAGTCCTTGTACTAAAAAGTTGCCCACCCCTGGAGTTAGGTGCATTGTGTGTTTTTGCTGAGAGTGAGTGGATCTTTCTTTGTTTCAGGCTGCCCTTTACGTTTGTAACCAAGGAGGTAGCTGATGCAACCTGCGAATGCCTTCTCGCACAAGCAGAGCAAGCGGAGAAGATGGGCAAGTCAAAAGCTGCAGCAGAGCGCATGATCCTGGAAGAGTTTGGACGCTGTTTGATGAGAGTTATTAACTCTGCAGGGAAGTCCAAAAGTGACCCTTGCGCCATGAACTGCTGACTCGTGCACATGAGCCACAACAAAGCGGACTGAACAGAACACATAAGGCACAGGGACACTTTGGTTTGGCATAGAGGATTTAATAACATTTGTTAATTTGGTGCTTGTTGTCAATTGACCTGCGTAAGATTGAAACAAGAAAATCTTTTATAACAAGATGCAGAGCCTTTTAAATCTTAGCTAAATCCTCTTCTACTTAAGACAATGTCTAAAGGTCAATTCTTCTTCCTGATGTACAGCTTTTACCTTGGGCTTCTTAAAAATTAGATGTGTTCTCCCCTTTCCCCCAGAATAATTGCCTGAAGGGCATATATAAATTATTATAATATATATTATTTACGGTGTATGGAGTTGCATCACTTTGTGCATACAGGAAAACATAGACGATGTCAACAGCCAGGTGATGCTTTTGGCGACAGGCCTGTAATAAGGAGTAATAAGTGTATCCGAGATAGTTCCGAAAGGAAGTGTGTAAAAATGAGCATCTAAATGGAAGGTAGTACTTGTATTTAGGACCTGACACAGCACGTTCCTTTAGTGCATGGAGCATTGTGAAATACACAGGCAATAATACAGAGGGGTTGCTTGCAGATTTAGCATCAGGCAAGTGGTGGAGAATCTTGTTGGAGTGGCGCCCAAGGAGTTTAGAGGCAAATGGAATTAATGGGAATTTTTTGATAGGAATGTGGCTGAGAGCTCAAATGTTTCTTAAGCTGGAACTTAAAGGCTAAGAGACAGTGGCCTCTTCTCAGAAGTGAGGAAGAGCAGCCACACCACAATGCCAGACTGCCCAGTGTACAGTGTTACCTAAGTGTGCAGCAGATGGATGCTGTTGCTTAGATGAAGCTTGGTTTTTCAGAGGTCTGCAGCAGCCTAATCCCTCACTGGAGGTAGGGCTGTGCAGTCCGTTGTGTTTTCTAGGATCGAGCTGTAACCCTGGAAATGTGTTTAAGTCTGAGAAGCCGTCATGGGAGACAGTGGAACCACAGTTGTCTTAATGAGGACTCGAGACAATCTGCATCTGAATTGACTTGCAAACGCAGGTAGGGATCATGTTCAGCCTGGTTGTGGGTCTTCAGGATGCTGCTTCTCTGTATGTTGGCAATTTACTTGGCGTAAGGTTTTTTTAGTGTTGTTTAGAAAGACTGTGAGAGCCGCGATCAGAGAGGATGCTAGCACAGAATCAGGATTGCTACCAAAACAGATGCACGGATCCTTTTACACAAAGCTGGGGTGCAGCTGGAATCAACTATAGCCGTGTATAGACTAGGGCAGGGAATTTTTTCAGTATGTGTTACAGGCAATCTCCGATCACATTTTTGATAGGGGAACACGTTTGCAAAATTAACCTGGTAGATAACTTACCTACCATGAATGTCAATAACCATGTTTAATCATAGGCATTTTTATTATTTCTCTCACTGCAGCCTGAACTAGCTAGGTTTTTCCAAAAGGGATTTTGTATTCCTCGTGTAAAACTGTAAATACAGAGAAATACAGCAGAGCTCTTCCTCCAGGTTTTCAAGCAGGGCCAAGCTGGGGAAAGTTAGGGACTAGGCAAACCAGCAGCAGAGTTAAGTGCCTACATGTGTGATGGCAGTAGAATGGGAGGATGCTTCCACTCCTGTCTTCACCCCACGGTCCTGTACACTGAGCAGAAGGCCCTTTCTCCTTGACCCTTCTCTGGTGCCTCCTCGAAATGCCTCGGGGGTGCGAAGGGCCTGGGAGGCGGCCAGCAGGGGTGGCCAGGCCCATCGAGTGGCCATTGCAGACAAGATTTGACCTGCCAGTCACCATCTGAAGGGCCCCGTCTGCTGTTAACATCTCTCTGAGCATAAAATATCAAGTGTATTTGTGCAAATCTCTGAAAAGGGAATCCACCTCTCGTGTAAGTAAATGCCATTTTTTTCATAATTAGGACTTGGATTTACTAAAAAAATCAGTGCAGTAACTTTACATGTAGATAGTGCAGATATTCAGTTTACTTCTAGTCACCTAATATAGTATGCCCAGTAAGATTTGTATAAATGTAAATTAGTGTAAGTGAATAAAGTAATACCTACTTACATTATTTTTCAAAGATTGCAATATGCCTTCTTTTGTTTAGACTTCATGTTAATTTTGTATATATTCGTGTCTTACTCTAAATTGCACCTTTTGTGATGTGTATTTATATACAGTGTGCAAAAACACTCGTGAAATTTAGATTACAGTTGTAATTATGTATGATGGCATTGCTTGAGAATATTTTGCTTGTAAAGACTTCGAAGGTGCAATCAAATGCTCTTAGTTCTTCTATTTTGAACAAGCTTTCTCAAATATTAAGCTTGGATTCCTCTCTCCCCTCCCCCTGGTGTAGAATGTGTGAATTGGGTTTTGTACTTCCTTACCCATTTGCATCAAACTGCTAGACAAGATTCACAGTCAACTTCATCCAGTTACATAAAAATAATTGGGAATGGGGCAAGGGTTCATTTTCTAGTTCTGTTTACATCTGAAAGTAGAAAAATTAAATTTATATTTACTAGACCTATTCAAAGAATACACTTTTCTATATTGTACAAATAAAGCAGTCAGATAAATCACAAAGAAAAATAAACATTTATACTATTCTGTAAATATGATTTTTTTGCATTCCTTTCCTTCAGCACTGATAAATACACACAGAAGATTTTCACTGAAATATCAAAATAAATCTGTTAACACTAGGCCCCCTTCTGATGCAAGTACTGGCTTGGATTTTCAGTATGAAATCGAATCCTACCAGAGATAAACCCTTGGTTACTGGTGTACTGTCATGCACAGCAATTTGTGGCACATTGTGGCACAGTTCATAAAGGGCCAAAATGTGTCAACCAAGCCAGCACCAGATAGTTGAGCCCACATGATAATTTCTCAATTTCTTTTAAACTCTTTAATGAGAAAGCATAGTTTTTTCACGTGTACCAGCTGGACAAGAGTTAGGCTCAGACTGAGCAGAAAGACATTCTGCAGCGCCCTTGAAGACAGCAGGGTGCTACACAGAGCTTGTTGAGGACCCCAGGCAAAACTTTCAGGCAAGGCTTTGTTCAGAGCCTTAGACTGCTTGTTAGCAGGATGCAATGCACTGTTTTCTTGTGGCATTTGTGTCTTTTTATGTCTCTCTTGGGGAGGTTGTGAGCAGCTCTTACAAAGCTGTATTACTCAGTTGCATTAAGGAATACAAGTCAGTTAAGAGAGCTTGTGGTTTGTTTCTGCAAAGAAAAACCTGATTTTGTTTTTGTGCATCCAATTTCAATCCAAGTTCAGCTTTTTCTAGCAGCTTGGTAAAGGTAGTGTATGAACAATGCTCAGGGAGTCTTAGAAATGTTGTTAGGATGTTTGAGTGAATTAAAGATGTTACTTGACTGAGCTTTTCCCCCCTAGCACACCAGCTGCCGCCAGAGAAGGCTGCTGGTTACCTTAGGCTGCAGTAGAGGACTGAGAGAAGGAATGATGTGCTCAAAGTGACTTAGGGGTGAGTTTGTATGGACCTTATGGATGCATGGTGCTAGCAAGAGTTGAGGGTGTTTCAGAGAGATGGTGAGTGTCTGAGCAAGAAGTTGCTGGGAAGAGAAAGCAGTGTCCAAAGGACACTGTGGGAAAAGGAGTGGTGCAGAAAATCACTTGGTCGCAATTGTAGAGTTACGAATGCTGAAAAATTCCCCTGAAACCTGACAGGTCCTGCGGTGTGAGTACAGCCAGCAGTATCTGTGGTGGGGAACAGCAGGTCTCTACTTTTGGAAAATAATGGCAATTGGTACAGGGTTCCTATAACAACTGTCAAGTTTTCTTATAATATTAGATAGCTTTGTTAATTAGATAACTGCCACACATTTTTCTAATAATGTGCTTTTGCTCAAACATCATCCTACCAAGCCCTGTAAAACTTCCTCACCATCTCTTGAAAACCTCTGTCATCAATATTTCAGTGAATTGCAAAGATGTGTGAACTGTGGCGGTCATGGTTACGGGCACGTCAGCCACAGGAACACACAGAGCCCGACATCAGCCTATCTGCGCAGCGGTCTCCAGCTCAGTTCACCGATTGGCAGCAACTGCTCAAAACCCATGAGAAATTCAAAGATGGGGAAGCCCTGTGCCCAGCACACCTGCCACGTTCACAGTTTCACCCCAGCGGCCAGGAGCTCATGTGCCTCTTCGTGCAAGAGCTTCCCATTCAGGAGGAGGCTCAGTATGAATTGAGCAAGATTCATACTTGTAAACAGGAAGTGGCAGCAGGCTTATGTCCAGCCAAAAAAAATGGACAGCAAGGAAGCGCCTGTTCCCTGCGGCTCAGCTTACGTTGGGGCTGGAGGTTTAGTCAATGCAAACATTACAGCACTATGTGAGTGCAACCAATCTACCACTGGGATTTCAGCAGTATTTTGCCAGTTGTCCTAAAAATCGCATATATATGGGAGGGAAATAGTTTCCTACAGAGTTTCTTGTAGCTGGAATGGCTCCACGGGAGTGACAGCTTCAACATGGCTTTTTGCATAGCTAATTGGACTGGGAAAAAACATCTAGAGGTTTTGGTTTGCTACTCCCAGCAGAGAACGCATGAAGTTCTCTGGTGCTGCTGCTCTCAAAGCAGAGTTTGAGGAATTGAGTGCAGCAGCTCTGCTCCCATCATGAGCGAGTAGGACTGAGGGGAGGAAGAAGAACCCAAACCGACCAGGGACAGTTTTGTCAAGTCACTGGTAGGCAGAATGGCGCCTTGAATATTATTCCTGCCCTGGGACATGAAGGATCACCATTTCTCGTCCCATCTCCAACATGCAGTTCAAAAGTAACTGAACAGCCAGAGTTTTGTGGGAAATAGCTGCCTTCCATCTATGGATTCAACTGCTGTTCTGCATGGCAAAGGGAAGCCATTTAGCAGCTAAACTTCGCTATTCCAGGTAAAGCACTGCATACCAAGGCAGCTTCCTTGCCATGGAAATGAACTGACTGAAGAAGCCTGTCCTACTTGGTGGCATCAAATCTCCAATTCAAGTAAGTGGAAACATCTGAAAAAGGAAACTGCCTTGTGCCCTGGGCTGTAGGACACACGCCAGCTCTGGGAGGATGGGACCATGTGGCACAGTTGAGTGGGTGACCCAACGGGGCCATGTAATGGGACCTGAAATACTCGTCCTGCTGCAGCACACCCATATGCTGGTGCCTGGGGCTCCTGCCCAGAGAGGAGGGTGTCAGTGCCCCTGGGTGCTGCTGGACACAACAGCCTGGTCACAGCCTCAGCGCTGCTGTCTCACCTTCATGGACAACAGCCTCTCTGCTTGGTATCCACTACCTCACTTATAAAACATGGGACTTTAGGGGTGCAGTTTGATATTGTAGTCCCCCGTCCAGGGGATCTAGACTTAAACAGCTTGGTTAGCTGTTTGATGAGACATGTAAGAATGGAGATTAGAGCTTGTGTACAACCTGAGTGCCATTTTCTTTTCACGCCTTTATTTTCCTTTTTAAGTAAAAGCTCTGCAAGCCTCCAGCTCTTTTAAAGCAGATTTGCTTTGGTGAAATCAAATTGCCAAACACACATGACCGCCACCCTCCAACCTGTGTGGAAGATGCATCAATTTTCTCCTTGCAAGAACACTCACAGCACTAAGCCACCCAGCACCTCCAGGGGGCACTCTGCAGCATCCCCTATCACTTTCCCAGGCATCTTGAGCAAACATTGCTCATCCTGACCTGCCATGCAAGTCTCATGTAATATGTGGCTGCTTTGCAGGATTGCTAGATGGAACACAGGATCAGATGAACTTCCTTGCCTTGCTCCAAACTCTGATCAGGTGGTTTGCAGTGGCCCAACACATCACCGTTTATCAACACCAGTTTTGCTGGCCAAATCATGGGAAGGCACCACATCATTTCCTTGCATGTGTTACCTAGATCCAGCCATCACTGAGCCTCAGCAGGGGACAGCCATCCTTGGAACAGCAAGAGTACTCATAACCCCACATGGGTTTGGCTTGGCTGACAGCTACCCAGTGGTGATGGAAACAAATGTTTTCCCTTCAGTCTCTTCAATCTGTGCCTTCCACAATGGTATTTCAAGTTCAGGTGTTTGGCATGGTTTGTTCTGATGTTTAAGTAACATCGTGTTATTTCCTTTACTAAGATTGTGTAGTGATTGTTGACACACAACTCCCTATCAAATAAATGGTTCGTGAGGGTGGGGAAGAGGGGACTTTCTCCCAGAAGCTCCTGGAAGACTTTCTGTTCTAGAGACAAATGCCAAAGCTTGGTGTTTTTGTTGCTGTCTCCTACTTTGCCATACTGGTTTAGGACTTGTTCCAAAATGCATGTTATGCGGTACACGCTTGCCGAGGGCAGACTCACTCCACCTAACTTTTTTACGTAGAGCACTGACCCGCATCTTAGCCTACTCTCATCTAACTCAAAGAGGGAAGCAAGACAAGCCTCACATTGCAAGTCAGAAGCTAATTGCTCAGCAACAAAGCCTGCAGTGCAGGTGACGCTCTGCCCGTGCAGGGATAGGTCTGTCAGCGCGTTACTCAGTGCAGAGCCATGCAAAAGAAGGCCTGCACAATAGGGGTACTCTGTTGCCAGCATCCTCCCATGAGCTGGGTTATACTGAGCACAAATGCTGCCAAGGGTCAGATCTCTCTTACGAGACAGGGATATGTCCAAGGAGCTTGTATTGCCTGAGCCACCGCTGTGCAGTGAGCCTGGAGCCAGGCTGCAGCTGGCCAGCAGTTTGTGATAAGCGGCCTGGAACACAGTGCAGGTGGGGCTCCCGCTGCTGCCACAGGCTTGCTGGAGGGCCCCGAGAAACAGCTCCAGTGGGTCAAGGCTGAAGGCATAGGTCAGAAGGTGGTGGGAAGGAGTGCCTCCTGGACACACATAGTTGGTGTAAAGCCACTTGAGGCTTTCGGCATTGAGCAAGAAACTCAGAAACCCTAGTTTGCGTTTGCTCTTAATAATGTATCTCCCCATAGAGTCTGTTAAGGTGATGAAGAAGCTCTTGGCCTCATTAAAGAGGTGGCTTATTTTGGTGTAATTTCCAGCTAGCAAAGGCCCCTTCAGTCCCCTTCTATAGGAACCTCTGCCTTGAAATACATCGCACAGACAGCTCATCAAACGCACAAACTTGACAGTACCGCTGCAGTTCTGGAATGAGGCCAGGCCCAACTTCTGGAGGTGTTCCAGTGCGTCAGCAACATCCTCGCTGAACAACAGGGTAGCAAGGTTGACCTTCAGGTGGTAACTCCTAGGTCTGCCAGACTTGGGACTACATGGTTCTAATACCCTCTGTTCCCGCAAAGCTGCCAGCTCCACCACATGCTGCCACCGCACAGTGTCACTGAGCCACTCTATCTTCTGGAACCACTGCAGAGCATTCCTTATCAGCTGGAGTGCATGGCAAATGTCAAAGAAGTACATGATGCTGTGAGCAGAGCCAGGCGGATGCTGGAAAGTGCACTGAATCCTTTCAGGATCTATCCTGATCCCCAGAGCTCTGGCAGTCTCAGCACCGCGAGCGGTGGCACCTGATGTCACGGCAAGCACCGTGATGCCAATGTTGTTCAGCTTATTGACGGTCTGACGAAGCAGCTGAGCAAGTAAATGGCCAGTTGTGCTGTTCACGAAGAAATAGCCAAGTGGAGCTGTCCAGGGACTTGAGATGCCGACTGCCATGAGGATTATCACTTCTGAGGCTAGCGGAGCTTCATCAGCATCAAGGATGCCTGCTCCCAAGTCAACAAAGCCTGTCAGGCGCTGGGTCTGCGGGTCCCACTCCTGCTGCTTCTGCAGGGACATGTCTTGTACCATCAGGGCACAGTAGTGGTAGGCTTGTTCCCCTCTCTCCACCTTTTCCTGAAGGCGGAGAAAAATGTTGTTGCTGAAGCCTGCAGCAGCCTCATTATTAGACAGCCAACTGTAAAAAAAGGGAGGATGTGATTAGGAGATGTGATTCTGAGAAAACCAAAGCAACAGTCAGCACCTTTTACCACTTAGGACATGGTCAGCCATCTCCGGAGCTGTAGAGCAGGCTAAGACACAGCGTATAAAGTGAGCAGCCCTGCCTTTCTTGATGTATAGTCTGAGTTTCTTTTCTCACACCCTAGTGATGGGAAGCCAAGCAAATGTACTGACCGTGGCAGGAAGTAACAAAGCAGCTTCCTGCCTCTCCAATGTACAGGAGATCAGGACAACAGGAAAAAAAAATTAAACCAAACACAAAAGTGCAAATCAGGCTATGCAGAGGGCCAGCAACACCAGGCTGCTCTCCTTCCCAACTGGCTTACTCCACACTGTACATCTTAATCCAGTTTGGAAGATGTGAAAGCCGCGGCAGCCCATGTGGAGTGCTACTCTCCTCAATACACTCTCCGTCACAAGTCTACACTGCGCATCACAGGGCAAGAGCATGTGCCAATGTGGTAAAGCACCTCTGCTTTTTTGTATTCCTCCTTCCTCCCCAGTGAAGTAAAACACATATAGATCCTACAGCAGCTGAGGTTCTGAAATGTAGCTTTTTTTTCCCCACATCTGTACTCATTTGGGAACACTTAGCAAACTCCACACTTACTCTAAAATTGTTAATGTGAGGAATGTGTTATTCTCATGCTGTGACCCACATGCATGAACACATACCAGCTCTGAGATGAGGGGTATCAATATTTCTTGACATTTGCTGTTACACCTATTTCTACAAGAGTACCTGGAAATACATTCTGAATGAGTGAATGAATGAATAAAAAAAAACTTGCTTTGTCAGGCTGTAAGGATGAGGGAGAGGAAAAATCTTCCGTAGGTAATCATAGGCCTTAATATGGTAGAGGTGGAGAATACAAGCAAATTGCCTCATTTCTGGTGAGTATTCTGCCATCTGCCTCCAGCTGTGCAACTCACAAGGCAAATCTGCTTAAAAAAACGAGAGGTCAGCTTTAGTGAAGCAAAGAAATAGCTGATAACTTAACAGAAGGATGTATAATACAAACACATAGCAGAATAAAAGGCAACAGAGCGGCCACTCGGTCCTGAAGTCTGGCGTGAAGTGTACAGCTCAGCAATGCTATCATCGTGCCTCCCCTCTTCCTAGGGACAGGCAGTGGCCAGGGAGTGTGTGCCCTACTGTGCTGAGGCTGAGCCCCCAACATGTCTTTCCCTTCTTTTCCTATCTAATGTCATTCCACAGTTTTGAGTAAAGACTGTGCCTTACATGTGGGTGCTGCTTAAAAATTGACATAACAGGAGAGAAGCCATTAACTTACAGTTGACTCTGCAATTTAAAATTGCTTCTTCAGGTTATATTACTGTTAACAGAGCTTGCTTCTGGACAGCACAAAAGACAAGGTTTTCCTAGTTAAATATACTAGGATTCTTGATTCATCTGTCAGCTGAATGGTGGCACAGTTTGATTTAACAGCCTTGGTTACAGGTCTGACCTGAACACTGTAGCCAGCCTCGAGTAATTGAATTTTTCAGGGAGATTTTAATTCTTTGCAGGATTGGTTGTTGCATTCCGGACCTACAAATCACAAAGCCTTTGTGCTGTAGCATTGGACCTAGCAGTCTAACCATCAGGGATTAGTGATACCATAAAGTCAAACACATAAAACTGGGGCGAGGGAGTACAGACCCTGAAGCACTCTCCCTTAGCAAACGCCGCCAGCAGTACCTGAAAACTGGGCCTGCAGCAAACTCACGGTTTCCTCAGAAAGCTGCTGCTTCTCCGCCAGCTCCTGGAGGATGTTCACCACCGTTCTGGGCCAGTGTGCGGGGGAGCATCTCCCGGCCGCCGGGAGCTGGTGCTGCTGCGGGGTCTCCGGCGGAGGCCGTGCCTCCCCGCCCACTGCCTGCTGCTCCTTCAGGCTGTAGTTGTGGTCCCCGGCGGTCACCCCCGCGCGTGGGCTGGGAAGAGAGTGCTTCAGAGCTCGGACGGGGGGCCCGCTCCTCCGGCCGGCGCCCAGCGGCTCCTAGCGGGGAAGGGAGAGGGGCGGTCACCACACACCGACGCAGCCCGGCTCAGGGGGGAGAGGGGAGCGCGGTCGTTACCCGCACGCACCGGGTGGGGGAAGCGGGAGGGCACGGCCCCCCTCCGCAACTTCCGCCGCAGCCCGTAGCGCTCGAAGTCCGCCTCGGCGAAGTGCCGCGAGCAGAGGATGGCCCCGGGGCCGGGCCGCCAGGCCTGGCGGCTCCGCGGGTCCACGCGGTTCACGGCGCGGATCCACTCGCGGCGCTGCGCAGCGTCCACCGGGAACCTGTGGTAGACGGAGAGAGAGAGAGGGAGGCGAGGGCGGGCGGGCGGGGGCTACCCGCCCCGCCCGGGCGGGGTCCGGGGTGCCGCCGTGGGGGACAGCCGCACTCACTGGTGGAAGGAGATGCCGCGCTCCCGGCTCCGCCCGTTGTCGCGGGCGGTACAGCCTAGCGCCGAGCAGCTCCGCGTCATGGCTTCCCCGCAGCCACCGCCGCGGGCCGCCGCCACGCCCGGGAACGCGCCCGCCCATTGGCTGCCACTGCCCGCCCTCCCAGCTTCTTCTTTCCCATTGGCTCGCGAGCCACGACGCCCGAGCCTTCCCGTCGGAAGCTGCTTCTTCATTGTGCGCGGCGGCCGGCGCTGGTCTTCTTGTGGCAGTGCTGCAGTTCCGCCTCGATTTGACGTAAGCAGAGAAGCAGGCAGTGGGAATGGGGAGAGAACCAAGCCAACCGGTAGCGGCGGTGAAGGAAGAAGCAGCCAATGACAAACGGTGATCCTCACAGCCAATGGGAGCAGTGCTTCCAGTCCCTATATATAGGGGGGCCGGCGACCGAGACGTTTTTCCCGCCGCGCGGTGGGCGGTAGTGGGAATAGGTGTGTGGTGCACGGCTGAGAGATGCCTGACAGCGGGGCTGCTGTCTGCGGGCGCTCAGCCCCGCAGAGGCAGGAGCCGCAGCCGCGCCATGGGGCCGGGACAGCGCCCGCCCCGGGCACGGCATCTGCCCGCTGAGCGGCCGCGGAATCCGGCGGCGGGTGGCGGCAGTGGAGCTGTGCTCGGGCTGCTGTGCGAGGTGGGTCAGGGACCGCGTCCGGAAGCGTCCGCAAGCTACGAGCCGCCGCCGCCCCGGGCTGTGAAAGCCGGCGGGTCGCCGGGTGCGGCGGCTGGGTCGCTAAGTCACCCGTGTTGGTGCTATGCCCCCGCCCCGAAAGGCGGAGGAGCCCCCTCTCTTGTGGGTCTGGCCCCTGTCCGATGATGAGTCTCACTGCTGTTCACATCATGACAACGCCGTGATTACTGCCGTTGAGCTGAGGAGGACAGGCGGCACCGGAGCTCCCGTGTTGCAGGCGCTTTCCCCCGTTTCCTCTAAACCCCGAAGGGACGGCCGCCCCTAACGCCTGTCTCTCTCTTCTCCAGGGCCGATCGCTGCTCCTGCCCCGGGGAACCCGGAGGAGACCCCGAAGAAGGAGGCGGCTGCCCAACCCCCCCCTCCCCTTACACCCCCCCTATTCGCTTCCCGCGTAGGGAAAGGTGGAGCCCCGCTCTCCGCCGCCCGGAAGGCGCGGGGCGCGCCCGGAAACCGGCGGCGGGCGAGAGGCGGCGCCGCGGCTGCCACGTTGGAGCGGGCCGGGAACGGGTGAGCGCCGGGGACGCGGAGGTGAGTGGGGGAAAGCATCGTTTTTCACTTTTTTTTCTTCAGTTCCTGTCGGAAACGGGGCGTAGATGCCGGTCGACGAGGCGCCCGCTGCCCGTGGACGGTGTTTCCGAGGCGGGGGGACCCCCAGGGTGTTGAAATAAGACCCAAAAATGAGACGGTGGAGGCTTTTAAACAGTTTTTCGTCCTCTGATCCGGCTGGCTGCTGAGGGTGTTTGGTAGCGAGGGTCTAGAGAGGGTTTTCTCGATGGTGGGTTTGTTTCATGGGTTAAGGCTGAAAGCTGCTGTAGGGTGCCCGATGTGTGCCTTGGTGCTGCTAGGAGAGTGTTTTTGAGAGCAGTTGAAGCTTTGTCCACGTTTTCCTGTGTTATGGCCTGTTCAGCAACCATCACCTTTCTCTACGTGTTGATGTTATTCTGCCAACGGAGAATTATTTCTCCCCTTCCCCCTAGGTGTGCCCTGGAGAGGATGGCTTAGGTGTCTGTCCATCTGTGGGATATCTTTAGAAAAACGATCACCCTGGCTGCTTTTGCCAAGTCCTAATGCAGCTGCTGAATCTGTGGCAGTGCAGTCTCCCCATGCTCCATTTAAGCATTACCTTTCTTGGTTTTATTTTTTAGTGAAATGAAGCTGAAGGAAATTGATCGTACTGCCATGCAGGCATGGAGCCCTGCCCAGCAGCACCCCATTTATCTGGCCACAGGTGAGTTGCTGGGAAGCATGTACTAGCAGGCCTCAGGCTATGTGTGGTGGCTGCCATGAAGTGGTCGTAATTGAAAGTTGTAGCAGTTATTTTGTGTCCTGAAGGCTGGAGTGGGGTATATGGTGTGGTGCCTTTAGTGGAGTTCTACAGTTGTGCCATGCATGAAAACATGCTTTGCATTCTGTAAGTGACAGCAAGCATCCTCTTCTTTCTGCCAGGTTAAGGTGACAGCAATCCTAACAGCTAGTTCACTGTCCCTTGCTGCTTGTTTGTAACTGTGGTCATTTTCTGTGCATTGTCAGGGGGAGAGAGGCATTTGCCCAAAGCTTTTCTTGATAAATATTGGTTAAGAAACCCCCAAAGGGGGAACCATGGGGAGGACAGTTATGTAGAACTACGTCTAAATAACACAAACAGAAACCTGACCCCATCTCAGGGTCCTTTTTGCAAGGATGATGTTTTTATGCTCCTCCTTGTGCTGCTTTTGCAGTTGCTGTTTTGTGTATCATGGCTTTCTCACTGCCAAGCATGCTTCTTTGCAGGTACATCAGCTCAGCAGCTGGATGCAACCTTCAGTACAAGTGCTTCTCTAGAAGTATTTGAGTTGGACTTATCAGACCCTTCACTGGATATGAAGTCCTGTGCCACCTTCTCTTCCTCCCACAGGTAAGCAATGGGGTTGTAAGGGAAAAGTGATGACTGTGGAACTGTTATACATGATGTGTGTGGAAAGGCCACTTCATGAGTTGTTAAGGACACTTCTGCAGTTGTTGAGGAGAGGAGCAGAGGTTCAGTGCTGAAGGATGAAGGCGCATTTGTGCCGTTGATGTTGTGGGACAGTGAGGCGTCAGTGTGAAGGCAGTGAGCTTGGTCTCTGTGGAGTTGCAAGCAGCTCATGCTCTGACATAAACCTAAAAAATCTGACATTGGCTGGTAGGTTTGAATGTGTATGCAGACCGTTTATCTTGGGGAGCCTCTGGGATTCTCCAGAGAACAGAAGGAAATGTGAAATTATGAAAATGCAGTGGCAACTTTTCACATTGCCCCATCCTGTTTGCATTTAGGTATTTCAGGGAGATTTCTGTAACATAATTAAACTGGCTCATGTTGTGTGTGTAGTATCATACCTCACCCCGCAGCTGGGAAGCCAAGTTCCTGACTGTACAGCTCCACTTAGCTCTTAGTTCCTTACCGTGCACTTGTCCAAACAAATATTGTTAGCATCAGAGCATCCAGTCTCCATGTCTGCAGCACTTGTAGCAGCTCTCTGGTGGCTGGTCCAGTGGTTGCCACTTGTGGGTGAGCTGAAACAACATAGGTGGAAGTGCAGGATGTTTCTGCGGGTAGAGGAGGTGAAAATTTTCCTTGCCATTGGATTGGATCCATGACTTTTTCATACCAGCTACAGTGTCAGCATAACCACTTTTTCCCCTGGTGACCTGAAACGACATGACTGGAGGTGCAGGCTATTACAGCCTTTTGCCAGTGTGTTCAAGTGAGAATTTGACACTTCTAGAGAAGCAATTGCTATCTCTCCCACCTCTGACATGAGTAGAAATTAATTGGACTTGAGTCTTTGTTACCTGTTTTAAAGCTGTAACTTCAAGACCTAAGGACCTACAACTGTTTCCTAAAGTTCTTCACCAAATGCTATTTGCTGTGTTCCTAGAGGTTAAGTGTTGCCTGTAAACAACTTCAGAGGGATTGAAATTGTGTGCATTTGCATGCAATAAGATTGTGACCCTGCTTAGGGATGCTCTCCTGATTTGGGTAAACAGTGGCAGTAGCTTTTGCAGGAGGTAGCACAAGGTATTAGGCTGCTGGCTCTGTGTCATGTCAGTTTTGTTTTAATGATTTGTGGGGCTGGCAGACCAGTTGTGCTGGCAGGCAGCTCACAATCTGTGCCCTGCAGTTGTCTGCGGTTTAGTATGTGGGGCTTGTGAGAAACAGCCACAGTCTCTGTTTAATGCCCTGCACTGTGGGCAAAGCTGATGTTAACATGTCCTACTGACCCACTGAGAGCAGGATGAAGTGTTTGATCTTTTAAAATTTCCTTGTTCTACCTTGTTTTAACAATTTTTCAAGGCTTGCCAAGTGACATTTGCTTACGGAATTTCAAAAAATGCTCCTTATAGCCATGATGCAGTTCTCCTTTGAAAGTACTTCCCTTGGTGAGCAACACAAGAATTTGACTTTGCTTCAGAAAATGCACTACAAAGGAGGTTGGGGTTTTTTTTAATTCAAGATAACAAGAAGTGCCCCAGCTAGCAATGTATATGTCAGGCTCTATTTTGGTTTGCAGCAAATAAAAATGTCCAGGTGATTAAACCCACAAAAGATAAATCCTGCAACAAGCTATGTTAATTGTCCACCAAGGAAAGTTTTGCACTTCTTTTATAGAGCCATACTTTATCTTGGAAAGAGCAAAGGGCAAGAGGAAAGTAATTGCACAGTTAACTCTGGTTTTTGTTCCTCACCGTTTTCTGCCTTCATTTTGGATTATCTTAAGTCCTGTTGAATCTTGCTGGTGGTGTACTACTAGTGCCCAAACAACCCTGTCAGTCACTCCATTTCTCGTAACCTTGCATAGTTAGGGACAGAAGTATAAAAACTGTACCCAAGGAAAGGGTCTGTCTGATATCACAAACCAATTTCTGTTTGCAGCATCATTCTTTGGTGAACCCCCATTGTAATCTGGACAGTGGACTAGGAGACTGAGCACTTGGCTGTTACAGTATTTGTCACCCAGCATATTCTCTTTGTCTAGCTTTCTGCAGTATGTATTTTTTCATGCTGAAGTTGCTGTGATTTAAAGAAATTACTTGCAGGTTGTCCAGAGGTAACAAAGAAATTAATAATAACATGGTGAATGCTAAAGTAACCCCTTGCCACCTTCCAGTCAATGTGCGTTTGCTTTCTGCTTGCCTAAGAGCTGGTATGTGACAGTGTGTCACTTTATGTAGAAGGCTGAATATACAAGAATGCTGTTTTGCTTATGCAGCAAGTTCATTGAGTTGGAGGAAATTTGGGTATTTGCAGATGGACACAGTGGTGTGAAAATACTTCATTTCAGGAGGTATGTTTAATTCCTTTTGATTTAGCCTGGAAAATAGTGTGGTCCAAGAGACTTGTGTCTGTGATTTGAATAAACTACTTGCTGGGCCTCCAGTACAGCAGATGAAACATTTGCACATCCAGAAGCACAGATATGGAAAAGGACTAGGAATTTTTCTAGTTCTACCTTTTTCCTCTCTTGTATGAAGAGTTGCTCACAAATAGCAAAGGTTTACCTTCAGGTTGTGGTTGGATGGGCTTACAGTCCTACTTTGATTACTCCTATTGTTTTGCAAAGGTGAGCTCAAAATCATGTGCAGTTGGGAGCACTTACCTGATTTTACAGTCAGGAGATGAGATATTATCAGTTACCAGGTTATTGGTTGTGCATGTCATGACCCTGTGTCTTGATGATGAGCAGAATTGGGACACGTATTTCTCATGGAAGGGGTTGTAAGTACAGAGACTTATCCTTCAGGAGAAATGCAGGCAGTGCTTTTCTCGTGACATGTCTGCTCTGTCTGTTAGCAGCAGTCTGGAGGCTTTAGCTGGTGTGAGCAAAATGGGGTGCATCAGTGTATGTGGAGCTGGTGGTGGATGGTTGTAGACTGTGGGGACCTCTGTGTCTACAGGTACCACAAACTGATCTGGGGGCCGCACAGCATGACCTCGGGTGAGAGAGTCTCTGGAGTCCTGATTGCCGGGGGTGAAAATGGAAATGTCATTCTGTACGACCCAGCCAAAATCATAGCTGGAGATGATGAAGTAATAATTGCCCAGAAAGACAAGCACACAGGACCAGTAAGAGCACTTGATGTCAACATGTTCCAGGTTGGTTTTCTGCTGCTCTTCATCACATACCATCACAGATGAGTGGTCTGTCTTAACTTGTAACCTTCACTGTTTCTGTCCCTTTCCCCTCCCCTGAAAAGCATGAACTAAATTTGGTGCTTGAGTGTATGTTTGTATTTAGTAGCAAAAACCTGCCCTGTTACTGGAATTTCAGGATGGGGAATTAAAGAGTTTAAGGTGTCTGTTTCATTCCTTCCCCTCGTCAGTTTACTTTGTCAATTTAGTGGGTTGTCTTAGCTCAGCTTACATGTAAAGTAGAGGTGGTCTTCTGTGGTGGTTTTAGCCAGTCTCCTGTTTTAGCTCCCGTGTACTGTGCCAATATTGTTCTCATCACGCGGGGAGTATTTACATGCTCTCACTCATGTTTCTGGTGACGTCAGATTTGAGGTACTTCCTTTGGGGATTGGGTAGGATCCATCTTCAAGATCTCTAAGTATTGTTACTTGGAAAGAGGAGACGGAACAGGGGACACAGCGATGTGCCCTCTTTAGCAGAAGAGCTCTCAAAACCAAAAAGCTTTCCTCCATCACTAATGAGCATTTACTTCCTTCTAGATATAGTGGGTTGTTTTTTCCTTGTCCCCACCAGCTGTGCAAGAATTCAGTTGAATTTGTTTCCTAAATAGCACTTCTGTCCCTGCACACTTGCTTTCAGCAAGGCCGCCCTGTGTTCATTGTGTCCTCTCTGAATTGCTTCCTTTCCCTTTCTGCCTGTTATGAAGTTAGGACTTGCTTGTCGCCAGCCATGGGATGTGATCAAAGGGCACTCAGTGCCCTATGCTTGTGTCACCCTGCCTGGACTTTTGCCTCCCAGATGCAGGATTGCTCTGGATGATTGCACTCACTGTGGGCAGGGCGCTGTCTGCTGTTGGAGGCACAAATGCCACACTCCTTCCAGCTGGCCCCGCATGTCATGGTCTGCCCAGAGCAAAGCTCTGTGGCAGCGATAGCTGCAGCACTGCTTCCTTGTCTGCCCCCTCCTAGAAGTGTCACTGCTTTCCACTCGCCTGTCTGTGGCTGCACCCCTGCAGCCTCCTCATGGGTGTTTTCCATGCAGTGGAGGAGCACTCCACAAAATGGGAATTTTGGTATTGGCATGCCAGTCTAGTGCAGCGTATGGGGTTTTTTTAATTAACTCAGTCTTACCTGCAATCTCAAAAAAACTTGCTTTTTTCCCTAAGCTGCTCTGTGTGAGCCAAAGGCTATATCCTGAGCTGATAGGAGAAATTGGCACAGTCCTGTGGATCTGATGCCTCCCAGCTGCTAAGACTGTGAAAGCTGATGCTGAAAATACTCTTAACATCTATTAATGTGTCTTACAGACTAATCTGGTGGCCTCTGGTGCTAATGAGTCTGAAATCTATATCTGGGACTTGAACAATTTTGCTACACCCATGACACCAGGAGTAAAGACACAGGTACCAGATTTGTATTTGTTAAATACTGCGGAGCAGACTAATGAAAAATATGCATGTCACTTAAGTTGAGAGCTCACTGAAACCTACAGTTTTAAAGCTGTCTCAAGCGGGCATGGGGGGAAGCATTTTGAAGTCTAACTTGGGTAGCAGTTAATTGTAGTTAGCCATCAGCTACATTTCTGGCAATGTTAGATACAGTCCTTAAGGGGTGGTGCAACAGATCTCTCCATATCAAAATACAGAAAAATATGTTCCTGCATGTTGTTCTCCAGTGGCTTTCCCAAAGGCCAGCAAAAATAGGCCTTCTATTGCTACTTTAATTTTTGTAACGTGTTTATTAGACTGTGGGGTTTGAGATATTTTTCTCCTTGCGACATGCCTGTGACTCAAAGCATGTGGCAGGAACCTGTGTCCTTAAGGACAGTGCTCTCTGAGCAGCAGCATAGATAGCTTTCAGTGAATGCTTTTGGAAGTCAGTCAGTCGTGACAGCACTATTTTGCCACACTTTGTGTCTAGCTGTGATTTTTTTTGCCCAGCTCCATAAAAGGGTGACTGGATGCTGCTGCTTTTCTAGCCCTTGGAGTGTGGTTTCCTGGCTGTGCCTGTAAGTGCAAGCGTGTGCAAGTCCATGCAATGAGTGGTTTGCTCTGCTTCCCATGCAGCAACCCTGCATGTGCAGTTGTGTTTATCCACAATAGGCCTGCAGTTTTGGATGGCTGCACAAGCAGTTGATTCATGTCTTCATGTGGTGGGATTTTATTTTTTTTTTAAATTGTATTTGTCCAGGGAAAGCTGAAGTATCCCCTTAGTCTTTGAGAAATGTTGCATTTTATCAAGCAACAAGTACTAACAAGCAGAGTCTCTCGGGTTACGCCACTTTTTAAATATCCGTAATCATTACATGTCTTCTAGTCTTCCTCTGTATGTTTCACTGCATGCATGAATCTGAAGATCGTGAAGGTACAGATTGAGGAAAATAGGAGGAAGATAAAAAGCAGCTACTGAGAAGTCAGAAGATGAGGCAGTAGGTTTGGCAGTTACCTTCATGGGTTTCAGGGAGTGTTTAATTGTTATATTTAAGGGCCAGTGTCTCTTAAAGAAGATCTATGGGGAAAAACAATAGCCTTTTGTACTTTGTGCCTTGTGAAGGAGAGAGAAGAATGGGAGGAAGTTGTTTCAGTGCATGTATGTTTCTGTAGCTGTTACAAAATTGCACAAGAAGTTTGTGGTTACTAGGAGGAAGTGAGTTTATATGACTTCATGATAATTTGGAGACAGCAAAGTGAGGAAATGGGGTGAGAAGTAATCTTCAGTTTAAAGGTTTTTAGTTTAAACTCTGTGGGTTTGGTTACGTTGTTTAGTCTGAGTCGTTTATTATCATGTGGCCATTTTGGAGGATGCTCACCTTAGTCAAAGATGCCCGTATAGGATTTTTTTATGTCTAATAGTAATGACAGCTGGAAATAATAGTGCAACAAGGACTGGGTTAACATTGCTTTTAATTCTTGGACTAAAAATAAGCAGTTGGGGGGAATAAAAAAACCCCACAGAATTCCTCCAAGCAAACTTTTTTTAATAAGTCAAAACCTAATAATCCAAGGCAAAAGGGCCATTCATATACCCAGATATACTTTCATGGAGTAATTTTCTGTTCTTGAAGACAGTTGTGCTTAGTCTTCTTTAAGCAACTAATGTATCATATTGTAAAGCAGAAAATGCAGCTATTACAGAGAAATACTAGCAGCTTATAAATTGGGGTTTTCAGGTGTTCTACCCTACAGCATGTGTACATAGGAAACCAGAACACACGCAGTATGTGAGATGAGTCTCCTTGCAGATTTGTTATTTAGCAAGTTCTGAAAATAACAGGTTTTGAGTCTTCGATTTGGAAAGGTTGTGACAGGCTGTTCTGTGTGTGCAACAGCCTCTCGAGGACATCAGCTGCATTGCATGGAACAGGCAAGTCCAGCACATCCTGGCGTCTGCCAGCCCTAGTGGCCGAGCTACTGTGTGGGATCTCAGGAAGAACGAACCCATCATCAAAGTCAGTGACCACAATAACCGGGTGAGTTGGCTCTCGCATGGCTGCATGGGTGCTTGTGGAGAGTTGTGGGGTGCCTCTTGGCATGTGGGGACAGGTCATAGCACCCCTTCCTACATGACATAAAGATACTGGTGCCTGGCCCAGTTTTATACGGCATGCTAAATATCTAATGCTTTCTCTTAAAAGGCTATGTATATGCAGAGAGGTTGTCAGCATTTTAAAAGAAAATAGGCAGATGCAGGTTGAAGCAAGGCAAGGCACTCAGATTTCCTATTGGAGTGATGTTAGTTTGGAGAGAGCCATTACTGATCTGTTTGGGGCTACCACAGAAAGCTTTTTATTCAACTAGTCAGAAATTGCATTTTGTGTGCTGGAGAGATGAGGTCGCAGCTTTGATGTGCTCTGGGTGAGCACACTTAAGTTTTGCAGAGCAGGTGATGTCATGACTTAGTGCTCAGGCAGAGAGGGCTTCTTCCTTGGCATCACAGGTGGGATGAGCATAAGGGCTGAGCCCTGGCAGGATGCTGATGACTAATGGAGCTGGGGCCTGTGCTTCTGCTGGTCTGGATGTGGAAATGGGAACAGGCTGCAGCCAAGCTTGGAGAGGGCAGGGTCTGCAGTGGAGAGCACCACAGAGGAGTGTTGCCATTGAACGGGTTACAGGGGACACTGCCTCATATAGTTACAACCACCATGCCTGCTCCTCAGACAGTGGAAATGTAAAAAAGAGCCTGCTGAATTTGTGGAGAGTGACATATTTGTATAATTCTGTATATTTTAAATGGAATATTGCTACAACAAACTTTGAAGATGTAGCAAGAGTTCAACATGAAATTTACAATTTCCTGAAGTAGCTGCTTGGTCACTGCACTCTTATTCTGATAAACTCTGTAATTCTCAATGTTTTATGTATTTGTTGCCTAACATAACAGCAGCACAGTAGGCTGTCTTCATCATGTGACTGTAGCCTAGTGATACAATGTTCACATGACAATAACCTCTGCCTAACAATGGCTTTTATTAAAATATCAATAAAAATATTAGAGAAAAAGGTTTGTACAAAGGGCTTTACAGTTTTCTTACATTAAAACACAGGATTATGAACAAGACAGCACAAAGTCATCTCTTTGAGAGAACCTTGGGAAACTAACTGCAAGTTTCCTCATTCATGGAAATGAGGAGAGTATCCTAATCTGAATGCAGTCAGAAGCAATGCCCAGAAGCACAGCTGCAAATTGCCTTGCAACAGCGTTTTACCATGCATGTAGAACTATTTAGGCTAGTTGTCTTTTTCCTTTAGTGCTGCTTAGTTATTTTATGCTGTGGCACAATGTTGTCCCTCAGATGCACTGCTCAGGCCTGGCGTGGCACCCTGATGTTGCTACCCAGATGGTTTTGGCCTCAGAGGATGACAGGTTGCCTGTGATTCAGATGTGGGACCTAAGATTTGCCTCCTCACCACTTCGTGTTCTAGAAAGCCATACAAGGTATGAGTCTTATGTAGCCTGCTGCTCCATGGTGTTTGCGCTGTTGGTGATTATGTACCAGTTTGTACATCTCGGTTCTTGCTCAGTTCCCTGTGAAGGCTTACTTAGTTGGAGGTGGCAATTCCAGCAGCAGGCAGTGTTATATGCTGGCTTGCTGACTAGCCAAAAAACCCACCATCCTGCTGAAACACTGAAGTTGCTAGTTTGTTTCTATGCTTCTTGAGAAGAGGGAGCTGAGGTGCAAAGAGTTAATAGTAGTTGGTTTTGCCTGAATACTGGACTGAAGGTGCACCTGGGCACATCCTAACATGTGGACATGCACAGTCTCTCTGCCCCTCAGTCCACTAAATGCCTTAAATTTGGGTACAAGGAAAGATTTTGACAAATTCTTGTCCCTCCTCAATTGTTAATGAAACTTTCCTTATTGCCCAAAAGCGGCGCTTGATTTAAGGAAAGAGAACAGCAGTAAGTCTGTGTTGTGTCTTCTACCAAAAATGCTGCCAGTGGTTCTGCTGACTTGAATCTCCTGCTAATAAAAAGAAGCTGACAAACTTCATAGTCACCAACCTTACCTGCAGGCTTGCACATTGTAAGTTAATGATACTGCAGGCAAACAAACCATTTTGTTACATTGGTGTCCAGGTTCTCCCACGTGACAGTTGCATTTAATTTTTAGGTACAATGGCTGCATCTTTATACCTCTTCATGCAGCAAATAGAAAACATCTATTTCAGTAAATAAAGTGCTGATAACATTGAAAAATTTCTCCTCTTGTAAGCAGAAGGAGTGTGGAGGGCATTTTGAGGTGGAATGGTCAGCTAATGTAGAAACTCAACTTATAAATATGTTTTATGTATCACCATTTTGCGTTTACATTAACCTTTTTTTGGTTGTGACTTTTCATGCAGGGGTATATTGGCCATTGCTTGGAGTATGGCGGATTCGGAGCTGCTACTTAGCTGTGGAAAGGATGCTAAAATTCTCTGCTCCAACCCTAACACAGGCGAGGTATTGTACACACACCACTTAAAAAAAAAAAAAAAAAAAAAAAAAAAAAAAATCTCTGTTCAGAGGTGGCAGTGGCATATGCAAAGCAGGTGTTGATGTGCTTGCATTCCTACGAATGGTGCTTCTGTGGGATGTTTCTTCCTATCCTGTGTACTTGTGCTTGGTGTACATGCCTTCTGAGCTTGTTCTGGTGGTGCAGAATTCCTTCATAGCATTGCCGATGTTACACATTTGTCCTTACTGCTTCTCCTGCTGAGTAGTAAGGTCCCTGCTTATTATAAAGGATAGAAATGGCCCCACTTAAACTAAATATTTTCTTCCTACTCTTTTGGTTTTGGCTGGATTACTGTTGCAATTGCCTTTTTCTTTCTGTAAGTGTTAAGAACTTGTTATCAAGACCAGAGGGATCTTGCAGGTTACTACAATAGTGGCAGATCAGTGAGAGCCACTTGAATGTGTTGCCACCCCACCCTTTTGGGCCTGGGGATACCTTTCAAAGGGGATGCAGATCCTTTTTTTCAGACAACTTGAGTGTTTGCCCATAGACCACAAGAAGGGCTTCAGGCATGCTGGAGGGCTCCTTGCCTGCAGTGGGCAATGGGCAATAATCCTGGAGGATGGAGCGAGAAGTTTTTCTAAAATTCAGACATTGGCCCAAAAGTGAAAAAGCTGTGGGGTGGTAAATGAGTTATCTGAGCTGTTAGGAAGGCTTTACATGTGGATGAATCATACTACATGATTTTATTAAAAATAAAAAACAGTTTCCTGGGAGACAGCGAGGCAGTTAGCATTTTGCTCTTTGAGTTTCTCCTAGTTTATGGTTAAAGGTCTGCTGCAGTGGTGGGCTTGTCTGTTCCAGGGCAGGAGAGGCTGTGCGCCCAGAATGCAGGTTTTAACTTTTCCAATTTTCCTATGATAACAGACTTACTTTGGAGCCTGGACATGTCTCCATGTAGCATGTAGAGATACCCAGATTAGCTCTGAATGACCTAGCGTGACTAGCAGCAGCAGCTCGCAGCTTGCAGTGGGACAGCACAGACATACCCTCTCCTGCATAATTTGTCCCTTGTGGATTAAACAGAAGATTTGATGGGAGGAGAAGTTGAAATTAAGCAGTGGTGTGTGATCATCTGTTTGGCGATTGTCAGGGTTTGCCCACCGTTAGAGTGTATGGTGACATGGAGGCTGCTGGGGAGCAAGACGAGCAGACCAGTCTCAGGGCAGGCAGGAGAATTGTTGCTGTTGGATGTGGCGCTTCATAAAAGCCCCGATTTGTTGGACTTGTTTTTGCTGCCCAGGTACTGTATGAGTTGCCCACAAACACACAGTGGTGCTTTGATATCCAGTGGTGTCCCAGGAACCACGCTGTCTTGTCTGCGGCTTCGTTTGATGGGCGGATCAGCGTTTACTCCATCATGGGAGGCAGCATGGATGGCTTGAGGCAGAAGCAAGTTGACCAGGTATTGAGAAATGTTCAGCTAAGAATATGGGCAGAAGGGGGGGGGGCGTGGAGACATGGGCTCATGGGAAATCTTCAGTGGCTGGCTGCAGCCCTGCTTGCAGGAGTACCAATCCAGTGCAAATAAATGCTTATGTTTAGTTTATTGGAGATATGTCACTTTTTCCCCCCCCTTTTGCTATTGAAGCTTTCATCATCTTTTGGGAACCTCGATCCATTTGGTACGGGACAGCCCCTCCCGCCTCTGCAGCTTCCTCAGCAGACCGCCCCACAGAGTGTCATTTTGCCCCTAAAGAAACCACCCAAATGGATCCGGCGACCTGTGGGAGCATCATTTTCGGTAAGCAGGAGACAAGGCTGGGCATGGTTGGCCAGGCAGGGAGGGAGATAGTTGTGGCACCTGCAAAACACTTTAGGAAGAGGGGAGTTCAATGTTGTGCTCCACCTTAGGAGAACTTCCCCTGTTTGTCATTGGGGCGGGAGATGCTTGCAGCAGCTTCCAGACTGGGTGCTTGGGACATCAAGCCAGCAAAAGCATGACAAAAATGCTTGGGAAAAAGAAACAAGGAGGTGTTGTGTTGCCAACAGGCACTTGTATCTTTCTGTTTTGGGATTAGGGCTTTGCTTTTATTTATGTGCAGTGCTTCCTTTGAAGTAAACAAATACATGTTGGGAGGGGGGAATGGGACCAAACTGGGTGAATATCTGAGATTTGAGTGCAGTTTGAAGGTATTATGTGAGTCAGTGTGGTGGAGAATACTCAGGTTAGCGCTGATCAAGGTAGCAGGAGTTGCTGTAGCAGCACATGGCTAGGCTCCTCCATGGCTGGTTGATTTGCAGAGGAGCCAGGTGAGAGGGTGGCAAAGCCCTGCTTTTTGTGAGAGCAGAGTTGTCTGCTCTTTGGCTCCACCTTTGGCTTATTTTCTAGACCCACAGGCCATTTCTTGGGGATCTCCTGAAGATTTTAGCCTGTCCACTTGAAATAGATTTCTTTGCTGAAATACTGCTCAATTTGCAGCATCGTATGTCTGCTTATTCATGATCTGATGAGCAAATTAAATGCAATTTTCTCCCATCAAAGAGAAGTGATGTTGCCTAGCCACTGGCTGATGTGTCATTTCATAGTAGTGTTTATTCCCTTATTCGTCCTGTTTTTCCAGGAGCCAGCTGTCAGTATTTTTCTTGGCTAGGCTTTTTGCTTTTTCTAATGCTGACTTTGTCATTTATTGGACTGGCCTGTATAAATTAACTTTGACCTATAGAATGAAATAGTATTATAAGCCACTTCTAATTTTTTTTCTTCTGTTGATTTTACCTCTCTCCAAATCATGACACAACTTACTGCCCATCTCTCGGTAGGCTTTTAACTGGTGAACAGCCTACCAAGAACAGGGCAAATGTCATGCTTGAGCATTTATTTCATGATGCATAGGTTTCTTTGGTAATTACATTGGAATATCATGAGATACTCCATTTATGCTGGGCACTGTACAGACCCACAGCTCCAGTTCTCAGTTTCTAGTCAGTCTTTTGCCTCAGAAAAAACAGGCACAGGAGTAGCTGTGCTCATAAATCTTACTAAATGTGTACCCACTTATCCAGCAAGCTCCTTACATGCATAGAAATATGGGGTGGTGGAAAAAAAAATCGATAAGTTGATGTCAAGAATGTTTGTCCATTGGACTATAAGCTTACATACACTATATAAAATCATGTGCATACACTCCAGTGTATACTTGTATTTTTATGTACTGCATGTATGCCTCAATTCCAGTTTGGAGGCAAGCTGGTTACATTTGAGAACACCAAGTCTCAGCAGCACCCAGGCATCGAGCAACAGCAGCAGCGTCACCATGTCTACGTGAGCCAGGTTGTTACAGAGAAGGAGTTCCTAGCCCGCTCAAACCAGCTGCAGGAGGCTGTGCAGTCCGAAGGCTTTGCCAGCTACTGCCAGAAGAAAATTGACATGGCCCAGGCTGACTTTGAGAAAAACGTGTGGGCCTTTTTAAAGGTAACAGGATAACAGCAGTTCAGGACTTCCCCACTGACTGGGAAGGCCAGCGCAGAAATGGTTCCTTCTGCGCAATATGGTGTTTTAGCAGAAGAGATGCTGGGAACCAAAAGTGTAGGCTGTGGGAATAGTGCCCATAAGCCCTGCTGTTGGAGGTGAAGAGAGAGGAAGAGTGTGGAAGAGAGAGGGTTCTCAGGGCCGGGGGTGTTTGTGGGGTTCATGAGAAACCATGGCAGAAGCCAAGGCTTGGGGGAAGGTATCCTGTGTTTTTTGATATCACCCACCAGTACATCTTTGTACAGGGAGCTGGTGAGAAGGGATAAAGCTTTGGGACAGCTTTAGATATGCTTTTCACTTTCACTTAGAAGTTTCCAAGTGAAGCAGATAAGCAGATTGTTCACCTACAGTAACCAGATTGAAGCCTTGCCTTACCTGCTCGGGTCCCCAAGTCACTGAAGGCCTTTTCAGTTCTCTTTATTACACTCAGTCTCCACAGTCACTAGCTCTCACTGGGTAATTTGTGCCAGTCAAGTAAAAAGCCAGTGACAGAGAAAATGAAAAATTGTGAATTGCAATATATTCTTTAATTTTTGTTTTTTAAAGGTGAACTTTGAAGAAGATTCACGTGTTAAATACCTTGAGCTCTTGGGATATAGAAAGGATGATCTGAGGAAAAAGGTAAATGTACATGGAAGCTGTGCTTGTGTTAAATGCTTTACTGACGGGATATATCCGCAGAGTACAGCCTAAAATGTTGACGATGCCATGTATGGTTGAAGTACTCATTTACCTGTGGGGCTGTGTTGTGGTTTAGCCCCAGTCGGCAACCAAGCACCACACAGCTAATCACCCACCCTCCCCCTCTGGCGGGATGGGGGAGAGAATCGGAAGAGGAGAAGTAGGAAACTTGTGGGTTGAGATAAGAACAGTTTAATAACTGAAATAATATAATAATAATAAATTGTAATGAAAAGGAAAACAACAAGAGAGAAAGAAACAAAACCCAGGAAAAACAAGTGATGCAACCACTCACCACCCAATGACTGACACCCAGCCAGTCCCCGAGTAGCGATTGCTGCCCCCTGACCAACTCCCCCTAGTTTATATACTGAGCCTGACAACACATGGTATGGAATAGCCCTTTGCCCAGTTTGGATCAGCTGTCCTGGCTGTGCCCCCTTCCAGCTTCTTGTGCTGGCAGAGCATGGGAAGCTGAAAAAGTCCTTGACTAGTGTCAGCACTACTTAGCAACAACTAAAACACCGGTGTGTTATCAGCATTATTCTCATACTAAATCCAAAACACAGCACTATGCCAGCTACTAGGAAGAAAACTAACTCTATCCCAGCTGAAACCAGGACAGACTGGAAGAGCAATTACCAGTATCCACAGGCTATTCAATACAATAAACATTTTTATACAACATTACTTTTGGTCTGTTTCCCAGCAGATAGTATTTGTCAGTAATGCAGCTCTCCTAATAGCCATAATACAACTGTTACCTGTGGTGCTGGAGCTTCTGTTTAAACATGGCTGACTTGAATAGTTGTGTTATTTGAGAAATTCCTTTGTTCCAAAGGACACTAGAAATATTCCTCTGCTCTTTAAATTTTGTCTAGATAAACAACTCATGAGTAACTTCAGAATTCTTACAGCAAGCAGTTTGCTTTGTTGGGTTTTTTATTAGCTATATCATCTTCTTGCAATATGGATGTTCAATGAAAATTTCAAAGCAGGCAACAGATTTCAGAGGCGTGTCTGCATCTGACTGTCCAATGTTGATCTGAAATTCTCACCCATCAAGAAGCTTTGATACTTGTTGGTTCAAGCTATTCATGTAACTTTGTTATGTGACATCCTTCTACTGTAGCATCATGGAATCTGATACGGCTTTAGGCTTTCTGGTTGAAGAACATGTAAGCAGTCTTCAGGGTTTCATTAACTACCTTGGAAAACCTAGAATAGTCCTTTTTTTGTGTGGGATGCCATTCATTTTTAACAAAAAAAAAAAAAAAAGAAAACAAAGGTCAAACCTGGTTATATTTGGAAAGGCGAAATTTGGATTACCATGAAGCAACTTGCACATCCTATGTATAGAGCTTTCTTCCAAGTTGGAAGAAGATTCTTATCGCAGTGTTACAGGGGATACCTGCTGTGCATTTTGGCTCTTTGTTGCTTTCAGTGCTATACCCAGGAACTGTCCAGTATTTTTTTCAGTTCTGATTCAGTGGATTTGAATGTTTGACTCATTTTCATTGTATCAAACTAATGTTTTTTTTTTTCAAAGAGTGGCTCCATAAAGATTTCATTATGGTTATGAATTAAATGGCCTCCAGGGCAAACATATTACAGAAAAAATCATGGTTTTGCTAACAGGGTGTCCTCAGCTTCTAAATTTTTGTTGCATGAGTCAAAGGCAAGCACAGCAAGGGAAATCCTGTTTTTGAAAAGCAGATCTTGATTAGAAAATCCAGTTGAAACTTAGTAGTGGTCCTGTGGAGTGGCCTCATGCAGACTGGAACCCACTGCCGCTGTTGCTCTGGGTTTGATATGCCCTGTGCATAGGGAGAAGCTGAGAAAATGGGCGTAGCCGAATTGAGTAGCCTGAAATGCTGGGCCTACCCCATTATTTCAGTATTTGAGGAACAGATGAGGGGAGCTGCAAGGCCATGTTTTCAAGTAGCTGTTTCTCAACAAAGCATTCCACGTTGAAGTTGAATCCATAGCTTTTAGTGTCAAGAAACAATACAGGACAGCTCATCTGAAAATTTCTGATACCCAGATGATAAACTCGCTAAATTACAACTTGTTTTTCATGTTACTGGTAGGGTAAGGAAAGTAAAAGGGGTCACAGATTTCAGCTTCTTGGAATAAGCTGTTAGAAACATGGTGTTTTGTTTTTATCTTCTTAAAACCTGTGATTCTCATATGCAAGTCAAGTCCTGAATTTCTCCTTTCTGTTGTAAACTAATGATTAAGAAAAAAAGAGAAAACTATCTCCAGGAATTTGAGCTTAGGTTTTTGTGAAAACCAGCCTACAAGGATAAAATAAAGCCTGCAGTACTAAAAGCAGTAGATAACATTAGCAGCATTAGGAAACCCAGGCTCCCAGCTGCTGAACTAATATATTGTTTGCATGTATTCTAAACTCTATACATTAAATTGGTGGTTTCAAGGGCCCTAATTGAATCTGGAGTCATGATTTGCCTTGCAAAAAGTAAAAGCTGGGCATTTTAACTCTTCCACACCTTGGAAAATCCTACCCCACAACCATATGCCTGCTGTGCTTCAAACCACAGCTTCCTGACAAGCTCCCTGCTCCACAAGGATTGCAACCGCTTCATTTTCCCTAATCAGAGCAGACAGAGGGTTTTGTCCTGCGTGCTCTGAGATTATTTTTATTACTGTGGTTTCCAGTAGCTCTAGTGAGGTTTGTGGCCCTTGAGTTAACAATTAAAGGTTTAAAGGCATAGAGCAGCTGTTGTTTCCATCACAGCTTGGGGTGCAGGGGGCTTGGCAGTAAATCCATTGCCAGGCTGGGAAAGGAAATGGCTTTAGTTTCATGTTAACTGTTCTGCAGGCAACGTATTAGCTACATGTGCCAGTTTTGCAATCCAAGAGATCAGTGAGATGTCTGCCTCTCTAAAATACAAGGGCACTTACTTAAGTCTTGGGTATTTTCTAGATTACATCCGCTCTGAATAAAGAGGGTCTTGCAGATGGTGACTTGGGAGAGGTGAGCAAACACATGCATACAGCTCTGTGTTTAGTTTTATAATGCCATGGTAATGTGCAAAGTAAGAATAATTTTTCTTGCTGCTTGGTAGCTGTCACAAAGTAAGTCACAAATAACCCAGCATATGACAAGTTCCTACATTCAGTAGGATGAAGGAACTTATTTAAAAAAACAACCACTTTTTTTCCAATCAAATGTCCCCCCCTTTCCTAACAAAGGGCTCTGTCACAGGTTTTAGTTTAGGGTCTCAGTAATGTGCCTTTCCTTTTTGCTGCCTGTGTCTTGCCCAATGTGACACTTTGTGCTGCCTGTGACATAGGGCAGAGCCTTGCTGCCTGGCAGCTGGTTTCAAGAGCAGCACCTTCCCAGGCTTTGAAAAAGCAGGACTGAGAGTGTGGTCCTGTAACACTTCCCTGCAAGAGTGATAAATACAGTTCAGGTGTTGCCTGTTGTAATTGCAATGGCCTGAGTCTACAACAGGGGGGCTGCATTGCTTTTGTGCCGTAGACATTTTGGATGTCATCTGTAGTTGCCTAATGGGGAAGAAAAGTTTTGCTGCATGTTTCAGGCAGCTAAGATGAAAACAGCACAAGGTACTGTGTATGACAAAGAGCAAGGAAATGGAGGGCCTCTACCATGTTTGTCATATGCAACCATATATTGCCAATGCATTTCTGTGATTTGCAGTCTGCTTCTGGCTATTGTTGGTGGGAAGGTGGCTATACTCTGCTGTGCAAAGTATTTCTTCCTCTTTTGCTGCCTTTCTTTTTTAATGGCATCTTCTCTGTGCTGAAGGCTCCTACAGAATCTGATGAATCTGAGCCGAATGAGAGGGACGAAGGCCAGGCTACAGAGGAGCAGTTCTTGGGAGAGGTATCTGTTGCCCTCTAGACTAACCCTGTTGACCTCCTGTGTATTTACTTTGTTACTATTAAGAGCATTTTATTTTGTTGGGTTTTCCTAGTGCTGAGGATATATGGAAACACAAAAGTTATTTAGAATGAGTAAAATGTGGGCTCTTGTTAAATTGCTTGAGATATTTTCATCAGCCTCAGACATCATTTGAATAGATTTTGGTGGCAATAAAGAACGTGCTTGTTTTCTAACAGTCCGGTTGGCACCAAACTCAAGGACTTTATTCTGCCATAATTTTCACTCTGACACTTCCCTAACACGTACTACATGATGTGCTGCCACAACTCTAATGCATTCCTCCTCGCTGCCTGCTGCCTTCCTTGTTCCTTTCTTGCCTCCCTCTGCTTGATTATTACCAAGCTGTCAGCTTATTACTGCCCTGTTTCTAGGTGTTACCCTTTGCAGAGATGCAGCTGTGGTACTGGAGGGGAGGGGGAACGTTCGTTCTCTGCATTGCTCCCACCAACATCACAGTCCCATCCATCCCCTTTGCACCTGAACAGCACATATCAGGGCTTTGGTAGCTAGCTGCCTATGAATGTCTGTTGCAACAGTTCATCCAGGTTTATCACAGGCAGTTTGTGCTCCACCACATCTGTCTTTGGGATCCTACAGCTTTTGTTCATTTCTGTCTATTTGAGGAGCATTGTTTTCAGCCCTGTGTTTTAAATATGGGGACAGGTCTATAATTAGAACTAAGGACCCAGCCTCTGCCATGTGAGGTTAATAGCACTGAAAATACTAGTATTGCTGTGTGAACAGGCCAGCTTCATTCTCCCTCATTCCCTCAGTCTCCCTTTTGAGTTAGAATTTGAGCTGTTAGCCCCAAACTACCTATGTTCCCTGTGCTCAAACCCGTGCTTGGTGCCTGTCTGCAGTTGTCTGTGAAGATGAGGATGGTGGTTTATGGCTCGTGCATGTTGGAGTGGTGCACTTGTTGACTCTATGTAACAGCCTGTTAAGGACACCAAAACAGAGCACTCTCCTTAGGCTAGGTGCTTGATTGCTTGTTAATTCATTAGACACTGTAGTGGCAGACACATGTATCTGTGTAAGGATTTTGCTGTATGCAATCATGAAGATTTTAGATGTCTCATAACAAATGTCTCTTCTAGGAGAGAATTCACAGCCAAACATGACCTTAGCCTACCAGAATGAGTGGTAAATATTTGTGAGATTGGCCTGAAGCCACTGATGATGCATTGGGGAGTGCTGTCACATACATAAAGTAACTGGATGGGCACATTATTCCTGTGATAGTCACAACATGCTCTCAGCTGATACCAAACACACATCACACGTTATGTGACAGCAAAATAATTTTCCAGATGCTGCCTCTGTTCATGAGCCAAACATATAGCTTGTTTCAGACTTACCTCCCCATCCCAAATGCCTGTTCTTGGTTGACTGTACCCGTTCTTCATCCTCTGAAGTACAATTTCACTGATCAGCATATAAGCAGGGTGTTCTCAGCAGACTCTTGAACTCCCACTGCATGTACTAGCACACTGGCTTATGACAGAGGAGGCAGTTTGTGAGACAATTTCTGCACGCATTTTAGGCTGTGCTGTGAAAATTGATGGTGGAGAGAGACTTCCCTCTTGGTATTATTTTTTTATTATTGAAAGGTTTTGTTTGAAACCCCAAGTACTTGCAGGAAATGCTCTCCATCTTAATTCCTTGGGGAGCTTTATAAAAAAAGTAGCTTCTGTCCACTGAGCACTCCTGTACTGAGTGCAAAGCACTTAAGTCTGTGTGGACCATGCTGGACCTCTGTGTTGAAAATTGTTGTGGCTTAACCCCAGTTGGCAACTAAGTTGGCAACTAAGCACTACACAGCCACTTGCTCACCCTCACCCTCCCTCATCCTCACCTCGGGATGGGGGAGAGAATCGGGGGGAAAAAAAGTAGGGTTGAGATAAAGGCAGTTTAATAGGACAGTAGAGGGAAACAAAATAATAATAATAATGATAACAGGATATATAAAACAAGTGATGCACAATGTAATTGCTCACCACCTGCTGACTGATGCCTGGCCAGTCCCTGAGCAGCGATTGCTGCCCCCGGGCAACTCCCCCCAGTTTACATACTGAGCATGATGTCATATGGTATGGAAATAGCCCTTTGGTCAGCTTGGGTCAGCTGTCCTGGCTGTGCCCCGTCCCAGCTTCTTGTGCACCTGGCAGAGCATGGGAAGCTGAAAAAGTCCTTGACTAGTGTCAGCACTACCTAGCAACAACTAAAACATCAGTGTGTTACCAGCATTATTCTCATACTAAATCCAAAACACAGCACTATGCCAGCTACTAGGAAGAAAATTAACTCTATCCTGGCTGAAACCAGGACAAAAATTAAGCATGTGTTCATGTGTTTTGCTTAATTAAACTAGGGTGTATGTCTAGTGCAGTGTTTCAAGAACGAACTGAAAGTCTAAGTGGAGCAAAGTGAAACCTAGGTAGCATTATGGTAGACTGTTCTTGGTAGGGGTTGAAGTTGAAAGAGGAGGGAAGGGAGAAGGCTTCTGATTTTGTGGTTGTGGCTGTTGTTTTGCTTTAGAGGGTTGTGTGTATGTGGGCACAGATGCACATATGCAAGTCAGTACCCAGGATCCAGGTGTCTGGTTGCTGGTATTTGTGATCTCTTGGTATGCACACTTGTGCTTGCATAAGCCTTCCCTGGTGGTTAGAAATCTGAGGCTTCTAGGGCTTTTTCCCCTTGGCATCCATTTTAAAAAATGGTCCACTCTGATCTCTCAAAACAATTATTTTATAATGGTGTGTTTACATGCGCTGGAGGTCCTCTGATAAGCCCAGGCCTTTCTCAGTGTGCTTAGGAGATGACTTTGTGCAGGCACCGGGGGAAGTTGATTATCCTGTGCTGAAACAGTGTTCTAACAAATGACAGGGATAGTCTTCCCTTCTAAGTTAATGATCTCTTAGGTGACTGGTAGTCTGAAGGTCTATCCTTAACTTGTAATGCAAGAGCCATATTTTTTAAATGTGCACATATATTTCAAGTGCTTATGTAATCTCAAAAATTATGCTTTCCCTTTATCTTAGAGGGTGAAGGACCATAAACAAGAAACTGAAGATTTGGGATCTGCAGAGAAGACATTTAATATCTCTGTTAGTGGAGGTAAAAAAAAAAAAAAAAAAACCAACCTTGATATTGATCACATTGTATGTGCTGATATTTATTGATACTGATGTTGATACTGATGTTCCAGTGAGAAAGCAATTTCTGCACAGATTGTGAAGGATTATCATGACTTGCCTCTAACTCCATTCATTTCACAGCAGTCTCGAGGCACTTGAAAATACAGCTTCTTTAGTGAGGGAAAGGAAGTATACAGCACTCTTATACCCCATTGCTGAAATGCAGCTACTCTGAGTGATTTCTGATATAAAAGAACATGCACCTGATCAGGCATGAAGTGCTAATGTTGCTGTTTGTACAGAAACTCCCAGGGGATCTTGAACAACACAGAAGCCATTGACCCCTGTCTAGGTTTGACTTTGGTTTTGGCACTGTGTGCAGAGTAGTTGTTTCAGGGGTCATTTAGATCTCTAGCGTCTCGCTCTGCAGCAAGGTAAGTGATGCTTGACAGTGCCCCACCTGATGTGGCTGTGACCATAGTGTGTTTGAGACTGGAGATGAACTTGAGCATCCCTGTAAGTACCTGCCTGGAGCAGGCTGGTTTGCAGAGAACTTTGCACAGTGTTGTACAGTTGGACAGAATCACTGGCTGTTGCATATTTAAATGACTTTTGTGTCATCATTTGAAAATGCACTCCTCTCTTGTTGCAGATGTGGACGGTTTGATTACCCAGGCTTTGCTGACCGGTAACTTTGAGAGCGCAGTAGATCTCTGCTTGCACGATAACCGCATGGCTGATGCCATTATCTTGGCCATCGCAGGTGGACAAGAGCTGCTTTCTAGGACACAGGAAAAGTACTTTGCTAAGATGCAGAGCAAAATTACCAGGGTATGTTTTTTCAGTTAAGAAACAACATGCATGTAGGCCTTTGACAACTCCCTTTTTCACCTTAAAAGTTTTCTTGCCATTTCATAGGTTTATTTCTGTGAGAAGCTAGTAAGTATTCAAGTCACCCACAAGATCTCACAGCAGAAGGATTTCTGTTATTCTTTTTTAATGCATCGATAAGGAGAGAAGAGGCACACTACCTGGATATCAATACACAAGAAGAGTATTCTTTACTGTGTCTCTGAGTTGCATATACACTAGTAGATTATCACTGATAAAGATAAATATCTTAAGCAGAGCCTACTTTAGTCTGTTATCTTGTCACATTTTTAGAGAGTTGCATGTGACCCGTGCTCAGTGCCAGCAGCATTATGTTGATTTCTGCCTGTGATCAGTCTTAACAAATCTTTCCAGTGCTTTGTTTCACTGCATGCACAGGAGAGCTAAGTATACCCAGGGTAGATCAATTGCCCTTTGTCTAGGAGACAGTGTGTTATGGCCAGCTGGTTATTATTATTTTCAGCTTTTTGCAATGCTAGGGATTGCTGATGCTGCTTGTTCAAATCTTTCTTCTTTACTACTGACGTAAGAAAGTAGCAACAGGAGGATGAAACAGGAGAAGTGGCCTTAAAAGAGCACAAGACAACTGGTTTGGCAAGGATGGCCACTTTTAGAGGAGGGGAGAAAGTTGCTCACGGTCACTTTTTAGCAGTCCATTGTCAAAGAAGGGCTTTTTATACAGTAGCATGAGGCAGCCTATAAAATGGGCATGTGCTTAGGTGCTTTCCTGCAGCAGGGCTGAAGGCCGCGAAGCACAGTCACTTGGGGAGTTAGGGTACACAGCACCACAGGCTAGGGTCTGTAAGTGGGATTTTGCTGGTCATTGCCTGTGATCCAGTTTGAGATAGGAACAGTTTGCATTTCTAGTAGTGGACAAGTGAAAAGAGGAAAATCTCAAGTATTAAGACTGCAGGACTTCTTCCCCTGCCCCAGCTCTTTTCCTGCCTCTGGCCTAATCAGAGGAAGGAGAATTTTGTAGTGCGTGGGAAATTTCTTCACTGTAGTTCATCCTTTGGGAAGAAGTATTTTTATGGAGAGCTGACCAGTTATCTGTGCCTGTGCTAACAAGTGAGTGTTGACCTTGTAGTTGGGACCTTGCATTTGTTGTTCAGGTGTGGTTTTTTCTTTTTCTGGTCCCAGACTGCATACTTACTGCTTGTTCAGCTGTTTCTGAGCTTGAAATCTTGGCATGACATTATTTCACTAAATAGCAGCACAGCTGCCAAGTCTGTCTTTGTCTGAAGCAAAATAACCAGAGGCAGAGTTTGAGACGGAAGAAACTGGAATTTCATTCTGAGGGTTTTTGGACAGGCAGCCTGTGTGCGTGGGTGCAGGGTAGGGATACTGCTGCCAACTTGCTTCTTCCTTCAAGCAGCCTTTTCAACTGCCCCTCGCTAGTCAGCCTGAGGCCAAGAGCTTAAAGGCGAATGAAACAGTTTGACAAACAAAATTCATACCCCTTGCTGGGCATTGTATAGAAGATTTATAGCTAAATACTTGGTATGTTATCTTTGTGTGCAAAAATAGTGCTGAAAAACATCTGCAGCAGTCTCAGCTTGTAGAGATTTGTGCATTCTTTTCTTGCATGTTTCGTAGCAAGAATAATTGGCCTGTCTGTGTTATCTGAGCTTGTTTTGTGATTTTCACTGAACTCCTTTTGAAGTAAAATGTACTCTTGTGCAGCTGTTGAATTGCAGTGGAGTATCTGCCATGACCCTGGTTATAATGGGGATGAGTACACTTGAATAGATACAAATTATACTGTATCCTAAAAAATAAAGGTAATCCTACCAAGGTTTTAACTGTGGTCTCTCTCCTTCTGGTCTAGCTCATCACTGCAGTGGTAACAAAGAACTGGAAAGAGATTGTGCAGTCTTGTGATCTGCAGAATTGGAGAGAGGCTTTGGCTGCTGTGCTCACTTACGCCAGGCCAGATGAGTTTGCAGCCCTTTGCGGTAAGGACATTTTACAGACTGGATGTCATTTATTCCACTTACAGCAAAGCTACACTTTGCCACGGTTGTTTTCCTTCCAGTAAATTATTGTAATGCCTCACTAGCTTCTTTGATGGGTAATAGAGTTCTTCAGTCCTGTTACAGAGGAGAAGAGGAACCCCTGGGGTGCTGTGTTCCCAGTATGTTCCCCGATTTTCTGGGCACAGAACCCAGACCCTTGTGAGCAGCATCCTGGCATCGCCTGGGTAGTGCACAGTTGCTGGTTTCTTACCATTTCCAGATCGGTAACGGTGATGTTGATGTGACAGGTGTCTCAGCCAAGGGACCAGTGTCTTGGAGTGTTTGTGCATGGGACCCAAGTGGAAGTGTTTCAGGGAAGCACTTCACTCTTCTTTCCCAAGAGCAGTTTTGACTTCTTAAGGGGTTCTCTTTCACAGGCAGTGAGCATGCCTGCCCTCATGTATGCTGTGTGGCAGACAGCTGGCTGGGTTTAACCCATAGGGAAGTTATATTGCCAATAGCTGTGTGCCTGACACCCGTGTCGCCCTCAGACGCCAGCCACGGTGTCTAGGGAGCTGTATGACTCACTTCAGCATGCATCAGCCCAGAGCAGTATCACGGCTTTGTTGCTCACAGTTCCTTGGCTGGTTGCACACTCAGGTCGCACTCCTGAAATGAGGGACTGCAAAAAGCGGGTGGCAGAGGGGAGAATCGAACCCTGGCCTTTTGTCCTTTGTCATGTCAGCAGATGGACTGTCCCCTCTGTGTCTCAGGCTTGCAGGTATTTGACAAGTCCTTGCTGCCATGGCATTAACTGCCTCTGAAGTGCCCTGGGCTCCCAAGAGATAATCTGTGCTGGACACCGGAGTATGTCCTTACCAATGGAGCCCAGAGGCAATATTCCTTTTCACTGTGCTGAGCAGAGACGCAACAGGCATTGCAGGCTTCCCCAGCCTCGGCAGTGATGGAGGCATCACTGAAGTGATTCACTAGCATCATCTTTGTTCATATTTTTCCTAGATCTCCTGGGTAACAGGCTGGAGAGCGAGGGGGACAGCCTTCTGCAGGCACAGGCTTGTCTCTGTTACATTTGTGCTGGCAATGTGGAAAAACTCGTTGCTTGTTGGACCAAAGCTCAGGATGGAAACAGTCCCTTGTCCCTTCAGGTTGGTAATTCTGTTAAGAAAGATGTTGGAAATAACACACTGCAATCATTTGGCGCTTAAATCAAATGATCTAGTGTAGAGCTTTGATGCTGTCTGACACCTGCATGTATCTCAGGATGCAAGCCTTTTCCTTCTGGAATGGGTGGCTTTTATAGAAATAACACATAAATATGATATTGGAAAATGTGTTGTGAAGCACGATGTCCCATGTGTCTGCTCTGTTCTTTGGGTAGTTGTGCTAATACGTTTATTGTGTAAAAAGGTAGTTGTAGGGCTTAGAGTGTTTTGGGGCTTTGAATGCTTGCATCTTTTGCAATAGGGGAATACTTGGACGTTTTTGCTTTTGGAAGAGATGGCTTGGATGTTCAGGGGAAGAAATCTAATAAATTGTGGTTAAATCTGGAGAGAAAACTGTAGGAAGGTTCTCATGAGAGTTTTCTCTAGGGGGTTGCACATACAGGGTTTGGTTTCCAGCAGTGAAATATATTGCATATAGCAAATATCTTGGGGGAATAGGATTGACAATGAGATGAAGCAATTATGGAATAATTTATTTTATAGTATAATCTTAGTTTCTTCCATCTGTTCAGGGCCTTTGAAGGACCAGTTTTAGAAAGTACTTAAAGTAATTTTACCTGGCAATGCTGTGAGTCTCTAGTTAATTGAAGGAGTTTTGCTTTGTATTATTAACTCTCTCCAGTTTTGAATTGTCAAAATTACTTTCCAGTCTCTTGATTGTGAGGGCTTTGTTTACAGATTTACCTTGAGTTTGAATTTGCATTTTGATTGCATTGCTTTGCTCTCTTGGACACTAAAATTGAAAAATATTGTTGGAGTCATAATTAGGCTGCTTGTTTACTATGATGTGGAATTTCTGAAACTCATAGAAGCTGTTGGTTATCTTGATTTGCCCCCCCTTGCCTTTTTTGAAGTACTGATTTGTTGGAAAAAACAAAAATGTATTATTGAACCGTCAGTAAACAGTCCTTATTAGTGATGTATGGTTGAAATCCTGTGTGGTACACTCTCATTAAATCTGTTACAAGATTTTAAAGAGGGATTGCGTGTTGATATTGGCAAATGAATATTTGTAGTATCTTCCAATATAATACAGTGAGAGTAAGAAAAACATGAGAAAACTGACCAGAAAATGTTCCTGTAACTTAACACTAGGAGGAAACCCAACCAAGACCAGCTCTGGTATTTGGGGATGTGCAAGGAAGGCAAGATATGGAGTATTCCTGGTGAATATCAGGAAAACCATCTTTGCAGTAACTACCAGAAAACAATGGACAAGTCTCCTAAGGGAGTTGTTAGATCCTTTTGATTAAGGTGTTTAAGAACTGACTTAGTAAAATCCTGCAAATGAATGTGCAGCACCCCAGCACTAATAGTGGTGATGGGCATGATGTTTTCCATTCGCTCTCATGGCTCTCACCAGATATTTTTATGAAAGCATACTCTTTTGGTGGACATGCTCAGTGCTGATAGGGCCCTGAAATCCTGTTTAATAAAAGGAGTTCTTTTGGCTTTGAACTCTATCCGATGTGCTGCTGGCTTTGCTGTTAGAAGCCACTTGGTGCTTGGTTGCCGGTTGCTGTTCTGTTGTCTCACATGCTAGGAAAGTCATGCCTTTGGTGCAGCTGTAACTGGGAAGCCTGCACTTGGCTTGGGCTTCCTGTCAGGTGATAGGGGTTCTGCAGGGCTGCCCTGAGGAACAGCCCTCCACAACAGTCACTAGCCAGGGCCTACTTCACCCTGTTGTTCTCATTTGTGGGTTTTCCCCTCCCCCCCCCGCCCCCATCTTCCAGGATTTAATAGAGAAAGTCGTAATCCTGCGCAAAGCTGTGCAGCTCACCCAGGCTGTGGACCCTAATGCTGTGGGGGCCCTTTTGGCTGAGAAGATGAGCCAGTACGCCAACCTCCTGGCTGCCCAGGGCAGCATTGCTGCAGCTTTGACCTTCCTCCCTGCAAACACCAACCAGGTATGGGGCCTTCAGGTTTTTTACTCCCTCTCTCTGTGTCAACAGGTGTACTTCGAGCAAAGGTTGCTGCATGGTGCAGTTAGCCGATAGGACTGCCATGTACCTCGGGATGTGTCGGTCAGGCTGTTTCCCCTCTCCCTGTGTTGGCCTCACTGAGCTGGCAGAAGTACACGGCCTTGTTCTTCTCCCTCTTTGTTTCACACCCTTGTCCTTGCAGCCAGTGGCTGCCAAAGGAGCAGCTGTCCCTCCTGCAAGCCAGACACACAGTAAAACATGTACCTTGACACTTGGTTGGCTGTTTTCTTTTGATTTCTCATGTTCCAACAGCTGGTATTCGTAGACAGGCTGGCTTGGGAATGATGCAGCCCAAGATGGGAGGCAGGCACATGGAAGGCAGTTCCAATGGCCCCATGTCTCAGGCAGAAGAGACTTATTCCAATCAAATAAAGCAGAGCAGGCTTCTGAGAGAGTTCATCAGTGTGTGGCTAGTCAGCCTCTGGGTGTGATGCACTGGGTGACAGGCAGTGCAGTTAACCTTTCTTCACTGTCCTCTTCTGATTGCAGCCAACCATCGTGCTGTTACGGGACAGGCTTTGCAGAGCTCAAGGGGAGCTTCCAGTGGGACAGGAGGCCCTCAAGGCACCGTATGAGAGACAGCCCATGCCCAAAGGACGAGCTGGCCCTGTGGCTGGACAGATGCAAGGGCCCCAGGCTCCAGCCCAGCAGTATTACCAACAGGTAAATGGTTTTTGGCAGTCAGGGAGGAACATGATGCTTGAGTTCTGGACATTGATGGATAGAGGAGGTTTTTTCCTTTCTCTTGATCTGAGCTGGCACTGTATGACATACCTCTGCCGAGAGCCTTGCGGTGAAAGTCATTGGTGCTGCTTTTGAATCAGCAACATCTTGAAACATCTTCTAAACACCTTGTCAAGTAGCCTGCTTCTGAAGATGAGGTGTTTTCCCCCTTTGTTTGAAAACGTGCTTCAGTACCAACAATGACTGTGTGGGAGAGCACTGCAGGATTTTTCTGTGCTTGCTCTCGTAGTCCCTTATGTCGTCCCATCCCTGCAGTCCTTGGGGCTTGCTCGTGCTGCTCACCAGCATCTTCTGGGGCTGATTATTTCCCTGCCTAGCTCTGATGTTGGCTGCAGAAGTTGCTGAGCAGTGGCAATAGCAAACTGACGGCATGTTTTGGCAGTTGTGGGTATAGCCTACTATGAAAACATCTTCCCAGATGGGTGTAAGGGGGCATAGGCAGCACGGGCAGGGGGTGAGACAGGAGCAGGGAGGCAGGCCTCGGCTGAGAGTGAGCTGTGCTAGAAGACATGGTGAGTATGGGACTGCTGGGGGCTGTGCAGGGAGGAGGAGGAAAAATGGGGGAGGCAGATGCCCTGGGTTTATCTCTAGCCTGAGGACAATACCGCATCAGACCATGTTGGCCATCATCACCAGTGTGGGGCGGTGGGCAGCCCTGGCTGTGTGCATGCTTAAAGAGGATCGCCAAGTCCCTAATCCCTCATGACAGCACTGGAGCTGATCTGGCCCTGCTCTACACAGGGGCTCTGGGCTGGGCTTTTCTGAGAGCGGAGCTATGCTAGTGCTGCGGGCGTTCTCCTTACACAGAAGAGATTGGCACAGGCAGAGGCATGTCTCTGTCAATGCTGCCATTCAAGCACTGCCTGCCAGAAAAATGGGGGCAGGAAGGAAGAAGGGCGGAAAAGTGGGGGGGAGTTGGGCTTTGTTCTTTCTCTTGATGTCAACAGTTGTGTGTGCCTTCGCCTTCTCTCCAGGGTGTTAATGAGGTAGATTTCAGAAGGGACAAAGCTTTCATCCTGTTCATACAATATTACTTTGCTAATGCCATTGCATATGGTTTTAAATGCATCATTGTCAATAATTAACTCTACTGTTCTTTCCTGTGTCTTTGACCTTCCTCCTTGTAACCAATTAATTGCCTTGAGAAGCAATGCTGTGTATTTCCCGTTTGGCTGTGGAAAACAGTAGCTGTCCTCTAGATGGCGTGATCTTAGCAATGATTTTTAAACCAGAGTTCCCTCTTTCTCCTACTGTTTCAGGAATGCCTCATGCTATTATTTAAGAAAGCCCTGCTCATTAATAAAAGGCTGGGTGTATCACAACCCCACGAGCACACCACGAATGAGTTACCCCCGTGTTCTTAGCTTTCCAGGGAGCTCGTGCTCAGCAGGAAGGGCTTGAAGGGGACAGGTGCCATGTCAGAAAGGTGCCCAGCAGTATGCTGATGAACCAGAATGGAAAGAAATGACATATTTGAGCCTTAGGATACTTGTTTAGTTTGACTTCCTTTTAAGAAAGTGTGTACATAGGGCTTGAGGCAGCATTTGTTCACCTGCTGTCCCAAACAGGAACATGTACTTAAAATTTGGCTTCCTTTCAGCATAGGTTTTTGAACCCTCTTTTTCATCTGAAAAAAACAGGCATGAAAGGGGATGGAAGAGTCTTTTAGATGACTCCAGTGATGAGTTATGCAGACATTAACAGTGGTGGTTGTATGGCTGACTGCACCATTAGCCCAGCGCTGCGCAGGGTTAGAGACCAGTAGACTGAAGTCAGCTGAGCCAGCCAGGACTTCAGGGCTGCACCTTTCCCTCTGCCTGTGCTCAGGTGGGATGTCAGGCTCCTGACACCAGCTGTGCATCCCACTGCTGGGCAGTAGAACTTCTTCTTGCTCAGGGATGTCACAGGCATAGGAGGTTCTTGGTTTCTGTCACGTCAGAAAGGTAGCAGTGGTTGTATGGAACTGAAGGGCTTTGGAGTGGCAAAGAAGGAAGATAGAGGAAAGGAGCTGTGGGTGACTGGCTGGGAAGCAGTTAGCTTTAAGATGTATGTTTGTGCATGTGCAAGAGCTGAATATCAGATTTTAACCTTTTTAATTCATCTTAAGCTTGATTTAAAGAGACTGCTTTTGTGTGAGGCAGTATGTTTGAATGTAACATGGAACTTGGGACTACCAGCTGTGGTTAGTGATGCTTGGTGTCATGGAGTAGCCTGGGGGGAGCTTCTGCAATAGGAATATGTGATGAAAGAGGCAGACCTGGCTCACTGGCACGTGTAACACTGCACTCGCTCCACAGCCTGTTGTAGCTGCGTCTCCACTGAGCTTCATCTTCACTCTGCAATTCACTTTGGCTCCAGTGCACAGTGATTTCATCTGTCTTGAATGCACTTTTCCTTCTTCCCCTGAGATTTTATGGCTGTGTTACAAGTGCCAGCATGCAAACCTTTTTGTGTTCACTTCTTTGCATCTCATTTTGTGAAACCCTTTAGACTTTTTTATTGTTTTGTTTTCCATGATTGGTATTTCTTTGTTCGATTCAGGTTAGAATTGCCCCTACTGTCACTACCTGGAGTAACAAAACTCCTACTGCCCTTCCCAGCCATCCTCCTGCAGGCTGTCCCTCTGACACACAGGTATAACCTTCATTATTCCTCTCTGAGCCCCTGCTCCACCCCGATACATCCCCTGGTGTAGTCTGTGCTTGACACAGTCTGGTATGGATAGGTAGAAGGAGCAGCTTCCCCGTGTGCTCTGGTTTTGCTCCTCTGCATCTCATGTTACTTTTTTTTTTTTAACCAAGGCCCATATGAGTGGCTCTAGAAAGCCTTGAATGGGAGCTCAGTGTGACCTGAGCCCTGCCAGCCCTTGCCCCACACTGGAATATTTGAAGTGTGATGATATTTTTCCTTTTCCTCTTTCCCACGGAAATTAGAAGCTTCAGAGTTAAACATTTAAGTTGTTTAGTTGAAAGCTGTGGATGGCAGGGTGCTCTTGGACTGCCTGAATAACAGGCAGCACTGGCAAGGACCTCTTCCTTGTGTGGGAAGGTATGTGCTGCTCTGCTGCTGCTGAAGTCACTGCACATACAGGCTGTGCTTTCAGTGTTATGCTGGGCGCCCTAAGGCACTGGGGTGGTTGGAGGCATTTGCCTCTGTGCTGGTGGCTCTTCCAGGGAATGTGGTTTCAGGCCTTGAAATGTGAAGTGATCATTTTGTTACAGTTCTGCTTCAGCACTGCATTACTATTGCTGACTAAATCCTATCTCCCCCTACCCTTTTTCCTGCAATCTTTTTTTACAGGGAGACAACCCACCTCCTCCAGGATTTATCATGCCAGGTGCCATTGACCCCAACATGCCACCGCAGCAAGCCACATCTTCCAATTACAGCATGTACTCGCAAGCAGGGGCCCGGCCAACATACCCACAGAGTGAGTAGCAGCAACTCCCCTCTTCCACCCAGGTGGGCCAGCCAGGTGATGAGGCCACATTTACTTGGGGATAGCCAGTCCCCTCCTTGGGGTTGGGAGGGTTCAGTCCCACATTTCTTGGGGGGAAAAAAGCTTGTGAGATGACATCTGAGAATTGTCATTTCTTGGTGGAGTCCAGATATCAGGCACACTCTGTCAGACACTGTCCCCTCTGCTGAGAAGGTGTCTGCCCACAGCTTTTAGACTCACTTCTCAGCTGGCCCTTTCCAAGGGTGTGCTGGGGTCAGAAACCCCCCAGTGTAAGTCCTGGAGAAGCAGCACAGGCCTGGCAAAGAGGGACCCAACTCATCTGTGTGTGTCTGGGCCATCCAGTTCTCATTGGGACTCCATGAAGATGGGAAAGGGGATGAGGAGACAAGGGCAGTAGTACAGGTAAGTGAGGAAGGGGGCAGAGCACTGACACACTCAAAGCAGGGGACTGAAAGTACAGGCACCAGGGAGGAAAAAGTGGACATAAATGGGCAGATAAGAGGCAGTGAAATTAAGTTGCAGGGTCCACAGTGAAAAGCTGTGAGCTTGTATTCACTTCTGGAGATTGCTGTTCACTTCCTTGGCCTAGGCTTTCCCTTTGTGCAAACCTGGAGCAGGGTTTCCCTTCCCTGAGAAGCACTGTGAGGATTGCAGTGGTCCAGAAAACAGCCAGAGCAGCAGTGTCCATGTGCCCAAGCCCCACCCCAAGTGGCATAGTGGCTCTGGGGCAGGAGAGTCTGTGGGGGAGAATGGGAGTCCTTACAGTCAAGGCAGTCCTTTCTCCACCTCCCCGCTCCCAGTGGCAGGCTGAGGTTTTGAGCAGTCCTGCAAGTGCAGGCAGAGTTGTGGGAGCCAGGATTTGCCTGGGCAGGTAAGTGGTTTGTGGGGGAAGGGGCAGGAAGAGAGGAGAGTCAGGTGGAAGGAAGCAGAGGCAGATTGAACCTGCTCCTCTGTTATGAACTCACTGTCTGAATGTCTTTTCTCCCTGTTTGTAGCGTATCAGGCCACACAGCAGTACTCCTGTGGAACAGGGGGACCAGCTTTCTATCAGCCTCAGCAGCCTATCGCTGTCCCTGCTTCAGCCTCTCACCTGAACCCTGCCCCTAACACCACCCCTCTCTACCCGCCCTCTGCCCCTGCCCACTCTGTGCCCTCCCCGCTGTACACCAGGCAGCCTCAACCCTCCCCAACAAGCCTGAATCCCATCTCTTCCTTCCCTCTTCCTCCTTCTGGCGCATCCTTTCAGCATGGCAGGCCAGGACCTCCAGCAACTTCTGTGGCTTATACGTTACCTACTGGACCAACAGGTACTCTGCCTGCAACCAGTGACCTTCCTGCATCCCAGAGAACAGGTCTGCGCTTGGATGGGGGGGGGACAGGCAGGGAGGGGGAGGGTTTTGCTTTCTTATCATGCAGTTAAATGCACACCTTTTCCTTGTGAATGCTCTGTACAAAGTTTGCTTGTGCTTAGAGGTCAATTCAAAGCATTTCTAAAACACATCATCTTCCCTGTGCATCTGCCAACAATACGGCTATGTTGCAGTGAGCACTTGCTGAGCAGCATGAGCTGTCATCTTTCTCTTGCGAGTCATATGTTGCCACAAACACAGAGTTTTTGTCTTGCCCAAGACAGGATGCTACAGCATTGTCTTGGTATGAGGCTGTTGTGTACTGTGGGTGGATGGTGGCACAGTTTTAACCTTGTGAGGCTGGCATCAAAACCTGCTATGTGGCTGGAAAGCAAAATACAAAAATGATCAAGTTTTCCTAATTGCTGCGGAGAAGATGATCCCAATTCGCCTTGCAGAATAATTTTGCAAATGTAATTTGTTCCTGGATTGTGAGCAGCATTTAAAGCCCGGGATTGGCAGCATATTTAACTTAAGCAGCATTTCCTGTGGCATCAGCTCACTTCCATTATTTTTTTCCTAACCACTTAGTGCGATGGGATTTACTGTAGCTGTGAATGCCTCAAAAGAGAATCAGAAGTGATTTAGAAATGCTTTTACATGTCTCTTTCCTTAATCAAAAGCATGTGTGTGTGGCTGACATGAGCATGTTTGAGCATGCATGGTGAGAGAGCACACACTGAGGTGGGGCTCAGTGTCTCCTTGTGACTGCCTGAACATAACTGTTTGCTGTGGGACAATGACCTTGCTTGTAATAACAAACCTGCCTCTTCACTTAGCAGCCTGGGAAACAACAGCCTTGCATATGTCAGACTCTGCAGGAAGTATGTGGTCTTTTTCTAAACCTGGCCATAAACATATTTCACATCTAGGTGGTCCAGCTGGAGAGTCAAGGACCAGATCTGGGAAGTAGGGAGCGGAGGGAATATTAGGCAGGATTTGAGGGATGTTCCAGGGATGCTGACTCTGCTGACAGGCCCTAAGGACCCCACTGTGACTCCCTGTCTTCTTTTAGAAGTCTGTTAGGGGTGATGCAGTGCAGAAAAGGCATATAGTGCCTTTGTCTTGGCAGCAGCAGTCTTATGAGTAGGTGCTCCTGGCATCCGTGAGGCTGGGAGCCTACACCTCTCGTGGCACTGCCTTCATACACACACTTGTGTTTTGGGGAGAAATGGTATTTTGCTCTGTCAAAAAATAGAGGGGACTGGTGTAGGGCAGCTGCCAGGGCTGCAAGGGGAGAAGAGGCCTTTCCCTCCATCCTGCAGCCAGACTCGGTGTCCTCTCTGTTCTTGGAGATGCTGTACTGTGACCTCTCCTGACCCCACGTTACAGGTCATGTCAAACTTGTATCTCTAAGCCAGAGGAATTATTAAATTGGACAGAGGGAGAGGTGTTGGATAGGGTTCTAGGCCTGGGATGTGAAGCAGCACATTATAATGCAGACAGCATAGCTTCTTCACCTTCAAATAAATGCAAGGAACAATAAAATTGTTTGTTCTTTATCCATTTTACTACTCTGCTTGCATCACTGGCAGGCATTTCAGATGTGTCACTTGCTAAGCGTCTTGCGTTAACAGTGAAGTGACATAGTCCATGTGGCGTGCTCAGAGCGGGTGAAGTTCTGTCCTCTGGACAATAGAAATTAGGGACATTAATGACAATACCAGTTGATTTGTAAAATTGTGTAATCCACATAGTAGTCTAACACATCTTGCCTATGTCATTTTAATATAAGGGCAATTGAAGCAGTCGTTATCCTCATTGCCTTGCCAGATTTCCTTTCAAAATCAAAAGTTGTCCATACTAGGCTTTTTATAAAACTTTCTGAGAACTATTGGTGCTGCTTGTGTTTTTCCCAGCAGCTGTGGTGAGAAGGCAGCCAGTACAAAGTGTCAAACCTCCAGGAATCCAAACTCTGGCATCATCTCTGATTCCTGGCAAACACCAGCCTTGGGCTGAAATGCAGAGGTGGACTCCAGGGCACAGTGAGGTGCCGAGGCCAGGTGGCTTATGCATGTGGGCTGCTGGCATGCAACTGCTGCCTGCAGCTGGAGAACTATGGAAAAAAGATAAGAGGTATCTGAAGAGCATACTCTGTCCTCTTCCAATTTTTACAATATGCCTTTCAAAAACCGTAAACAAGAAGAAAGAAACCTTGATTTGTAAATGCAGAAATGACAGTGTACATGCTTAATATGCTTAATCACCAACATATTTTCCAGAGTAGCTGCATTGCTTAGTGAAGGATGCCTTGGCATGAGATCCCATAGAGCCACAGAAATCAGCAGCCAGAAGTAGATCTCACCTGTAACTCTGAATGTTCCAGTGCAGAGCGTATAGTGATGCTGATCTTGGCTTTGAAGTGGTGTGCTTTTGTGTGTGGTGATGATCTAATCTGGGAATATCATGTTTCACTTTGCAAATGTGATTCATTTAAAGGTGGGGGTAAGGGTGGAAGGAAAAAAGATCTCAAATTTGAAGTCTTGAAAAGCACCTGACCTTTTGAACTGGCTTGGAGTTAAAGATGCACTTAGAAAAGAAACAGTTCTATAAATATCTTCTGGTTTTTGCAAAGGCATATAACATCAGTATGTTAAGCTGTGCTTGGAGCTCCAGTAAGCAAGAAAAGCCCACATTTAATTTCATTTTCACGTATCTCACTTCGGTTTGTGATAGGTCTTTGAACCTGCTTTCAGGGGAGTTTTGATTTTCAGCGTCTTGAATCTTGTTTGAAATTGTGATAGAGCAATTCTGAGCTAAGGGAAGGGTTTGCACCAGAACTATAAGTGCATCAGACCAACCCCAGAGACAGGAATTAATCTTATCCTTGACATTCTCCTCTTTGAAATGGTGAAGGCTTTATTGGCTGTGTCTTGCTATTTGGATTTGTTGCTCAGTCTGAGCAGGCAGTGTCTCTTCTCATGTGGCTGTAAAGCTGCTGTGTGAACATACTTTTTTTGCTGGGCTGGATGCAGTTGAGAGTGTGCCTTGATTTGGGAAAATACTTGATGTCCACCTTGAAGTTAATTCCTTTAAGTATCTCCTGAAAAGCTTTCTGGAATGGTAAAACGATGGTGAGAAGATTGTTGCAGTCTGTTGGCTGCACTGGCTGGTAGGTATAGAAAATGAGAACACCGGAAGAGATAAGAAAGTGGGCCAGGACTCTCTAACATTTGTTAGAAACAGGTAGAAACACTGACTTACTGCATGGAAAGAGCAACAGGCTTGTTTTCATGGAAGGCAACAAAAGCAATTCCACAGGGTGGTTTGGACAAATGACTTGTCTCTGAACTGGCATTGTAATTAGGTTAGGTGTTTTTTCTCCTGACTTTTCGTGCTTATTGAAACTAAATTGCTAATCAGAAATTACAGACCAATTGTTTTATTATTTTTGAAGAAAATCTTTTTTTAGTTCTCTTTACATTTTATCTGCAGAAAGCCTACCAACTCAAGACCAGGCCTCTTCCTTCACAGGTAAACTAGGTACCACCCAACCTGAAAATAATTACAGCCACTCCATTAAATTAATTGAACAGACATGCATATGTTCTTTAGAGAACATTAAGTGCAATGCTGTTTGCCAATTAGACTTTAATCAAATCAATTTTTAATTCCTTAATTAAAACCAATAACAACATATCTGGAGTTTTTAACCACAGAAACAAATGCTGGTTTTCCTTTTTTAAAGCAAATTATTCCAGGAAATTAACAGCAGTAACAGTCTGGGAGATGTTCTTAACCTGTTACCACTATCAGCACTGCAGAAGTTAGACTTTCTATGTCAGAAAGACTCTGGGATTTTCTGGATAGGGAGGAACAGAGGAGCCCCTGGGGCACATGGCTGTTGGGAGATGGCACTACCTTTGATTAAAGAGAAAGCAGATGTGAAAAGGGTTTTCAATTGTTTTTCATTTACCCCTTTAACATGCTCTGGATGTGGAACTTGTTTAACAAAAGCTCAGAAGCAAATGAAATTTCAGATAAATTGAGCAAATTCTGCAGTGACGTTAAGCTCTGCTGTCTAAGGTGAATTCATCATCTGCTAAGTAAAAAACACTGTGGTGAAAAAGTCCATTGAGCAGGGATTTGGTTTTGTTGGCTTTTTTGTGGCTTTGTGCAATAAATCCTGATTACTCATCGAGGCCGTGGTAATGCTGAGATATAATGCTGTGGTCCTGATTACATGCACTCCATGATGAGATGGGGAACTATTTCTAATGCACTAATGTGAGCTTTGGTGTACAAATCTTGCAGCTGCATGGAGCATGCTTTCTTGGAAGAGCAGAAGGTTTGGTACAGAACAACAACCCGGACTCACTCAGAGTGAATCTGCTCAGACATCCTCTGTGCTTCTTCCATTTTCAAACAAATTGCCCTTGGTGCAAAAAGCTAGAATTTGCCACCTTGCTCCAGCAGCTCTGCTTTGCTTTTGGGACACAAAGCACCGTAAACATGCTGTAGCTGGCAGGGGAAACCTGGGTTTTGGCTCTTTTGTGTCTCCAGGGTGGCTCGGTGAATCTGGCCTGAAATGTTTAAGGCTCCTGTTGCCTCTTACGCCTCTTCTTTCTGTGTTTGTGTTGCTGGGGAACATGTCTTAACTGTCATGTATAAATCCATCACAGTATGCAATTGCAGTAGCAACTCTTGGGAAATGGATGCAGCTTAATGGTGTTCTTATTCACACATGGTTTCTGACATACCTGCTGCTGATTAATGTTTATAATAATGTTACGGTGATCATGGAAAAAAAAAAGTCAAAACCAATTCTCACTACTTCTCCTATGATACAGATGGGAGAAACTTTCACTGGTAACTGAAGCTGTCTTCACATATACAGCCTGTGTAGGAGAGCTGTGTTTTGGGCATGGTAGGCAACTGCCTGCCTTTTCAAAGGGTGTGTCTGCTCAAAGTTTTTTCCTGCAAGAGAAGAAAAAGTTAATTTAAAAAAAAAAAAACCACACCACACACCACCAAGGAATCAACTTCTGTCAAACTTGAGAACAGTTGGTCAAGATGCCAGACCTGTGCAGTAGGTGCAGAGCCCAAAGGGTCTGATGACTGGGGTGTTGGGAGGCTCTGGCTGGTGTATGAGCTGTTCTGGCCCTAGTGAAGGGCAGAGGAGCAGGCAGGTGAGGGCAGGCTCTACCAAGCCCTTGCCAGTAGAGCCATGGTGGGGAGCTGGCCCAGCTGAGCTTAAGAAGGCATCATTGCCCTCCTCCGAGGTACTTACAGTCTGTTTTCTCGCTGTCCCAGGGCCTCAGAATGGCTGGAACGACCCTCCTGCCCTGAACAGAGCTGCCAAGAAGAAGAAGGTACTCTAGGAAATCCTGTCTTGACCCAACTGAGTGCTGATCACTTGAAAAGCGGTAACTTAAGCCGCTCCTGGGAAACTTGTTGGCAGGAGAAGGAAAAAGAAGGGTTAGCAGCAAACAAAAGCTGCACCTCGTGAGCAGAAATGGCCTTTATGCCTCTCTTTATGCATTATCTCTCTCAAAATATTTATTTAAGCCTCTAAAGAGATGGTGGCTTTTTGCTAAAGTTGTGGCTGTTAACAACATTGATCCTGGTTTGAGGGAAGAAAATACCTCAGACTATTTTCATCTGCAGTAAAGCAGATGAGTTTTGCAGGAGATGATACTTAATGTGAAATGATGAGGCCATGCAAATTGTTACAGATTATTGACTTTGGAGCTGAAAGCAATTTATTGTGATTAAGGGTCTGACCCTGAGAGATCTGCTGAGGGTAAGACAATTTTCATAATGGAGACAATGCAGTTTTGTAAAACAGATTTAGATTGCAGCAGGACAGAATAACAGGGGACACTTGGCACAGAGCAGAGTGAGCATTTTCATCCCCTGGTGCTGCTGTAGTTTTGCGTATCTCTACAGCAGTCAGCGTTATCTGCTGCTCTCTGAGTCTGGTGCATTTGGGAAGCAAGAGTCAGTCTGGAGTGTGTAAAGTGTGTGGGGGGGGGAAAGTTGGAGCAGGCAAGATAAGGTCTGGGTGAAGGCAGAAGTCTCCCTTACCCTTTGGGTTTTGATCTCTGCAGTTAAGATTAGGAAGCTTTTGGAGGATGGATAGGGCATGCTTTGTGTGCTCCTGACTGTCCCAGTGCTGTGACATTTGTCACACAGTGGCCAGCATGCTGCCTTTCGGGGCTTCATGCTCTTAAGTAGAAGAAGGAAAGTTGTCACTGAGAATAACTGCTAGACCTGAGAGCTCAAGAAGCAGCCTTCTGCAAACAGGGTTTTTGCTACTGGTGTGTGTGTGTCACAGCCAGAATTTCTGCCACAGCCAGGACTTGAGGGTTGGCTCCCTTCTAAATGAGGAGTAGTGTTTGTTGCATTCCCTGTTGGATATTTAACAAACCTCTGTCAGAAATGTTTCTATGTTTGTTTCCCTTATGTCCACTGTATGAGGGGGTAGTTCAGGATGATATAAAATGACTCACCACATGGGCTATTGTAAATAGAAGAACTGTCTGCAGTTTCAAGCAGCAGCATAATTTGCAACTGTTTTCCACCTAACTAAGAACTTAAAAGCTGGATTGGAAATATTTTTCTTGCTGTCCCAAACCACTAGCTTAATTCTGGCATCATTCATTCAGGGTAGTATTCAGGGTTCTGTAATCTTTCCTTTTTTCCATGCATGCCCAAAGAAATGTGCGCTTTTGCAGGGGAGCTCTTTCTTTTGAATTCCTGTATGATGCGTAGCAGAGGCCAGTCGCTCGTTTTGTTGTTTCTTCTCTTTACCAAATTTTTCCAAAATGCCCCTGTGTAAAGACTGGCAGATGCTTAAGGATGAATCTGAAATGTGCTCATAATCTGTCTTGGCACAAACCTGTTTGCCAGAAGCTTGAAAGGTTTTCGGAAGCTTTATTGGTGCGTGTTGCTAGCTGTGACCCATGTACTGCATGGACAAAAATGTACCCTTGAAAGTGAGACACAAAAATCTAAATATAATGACCCAATAGTAAGAACAGATGTAGGTGTGGGTTAGTTTTAATTAGTGCAACTCTTACTCTGTTAGTGCTGGTCTGCCAAACCCCTGTTTTGTGCCCTTAGAGGGAGAGTGGCTCTGATTTGAGGTGGCTGTACTCAGCTCTTGTGGCTAGGGGCAGGCTGGGGAGACTGCTCCTGCCCTGTCTAAGCAGGAGGACAGGCAGAGCACACAGGACTGGAAATGCTGGGGGATATTACTTCCCCAGGGCACTTCTTACTGTGCAGCTGCAGCCAGAGGAATGGGCTTCTTTAGCCAGAGTGAAAAACAGCCTGCCTGTGTTATTTCTATATCCCGAGGGCTTAGTGCTCTGCTTGGCAGAGCTCTCAATTGCTGTGGGGCTGGGAAGTCTGTAGGAGCTGGTTGTTGTGCTCTGCCTGCAGCAGCCACAACAACATAAATGCACTGTTGGTTGTTTGGGGTTTTTTTTTTTTCCCCCCCAGGTCCCCGATAACTTCCTGCCGCCGGTTCCTATCACCTCCCCCATCATGAACCCACTGGCAGATCCACAGTCTCAGATGCAGCAGTCTCCGGCTCCAGCACCACCCACGGGTGCACCCAGCTTCCAGCCTCCATACCTCCCCACAGGGCAGCCAGTGCTGCAGGGTGGCTACACACCTGCTCCCCAGCCCCTGGGGCCCTGCATCATGCCACCTGCTGTTTCCAAACCCAGCATGGAGGGAGCCCCTGGGGCCCCAATTGGCAATACCATCCAGGTAACGTAGCCCCTGCATTGCATGGTTTTGGTTTGTACATCAGCGGAGCCTTGCAGGCTAGGATCCTGTTGGCCAGGCATTTCTTGTACCTCCAAAGTGTACTGCAGAGTTTTTAGTCACTATCTTTGCACCATGCTGGCATTTTGCTACTGTAATCTCCACCTAAACACTACCTCTTTGCAGTTAATACTCTAATCAGTATGGACCAACAAGCTGCTTCCTTCTGCAACTTCACAGCTCTCCAGAGGGAGTGACAGCAGATGCTGATAATGTCACCCCCACACACCCACAGGGAAGGAATAGGAGTTGTGCCAAGCTGGTTAATAATACCACTTGATTTAATTGAAAACAAAATGTGGTCACAGTGACCTGGAGGAGCCTCACCTGCTCTCTGTTTCTCAGCATGTGCAGGCACTGCCAACAGAGAAGATTATCAAGAAGCCTATCCCTGAGGAGCACCTTATTCTGAAGACTACGTTTGAAGCTCTTATTCAGAGGTGCCTGCTGTCTGCCTCTGATCCGGTAGGTCTCTGTGGTGTTCCCAGAGTACCCCTGTGTTTGGGTGCATGTGCTGGTACCTACAGCACAGCTAGCCATCACAGCCTCTCCTGAGATAGCTTTTACCTTCTAAAGGCTGCTTCAAGCAGCCACAAGCAATGTGTAGAAAAGCCATATGCACGTACGATGTGGCAATCTGGGGCCAGAGCACAGCCCAGCTGCCTGAGCACTTTGACTCTGCATGGGCAGAGCATGATGGTGCTGTTTATGGGCAGGGAATTAACCCATTGCAGCCCCTTCTGCTCTCTTCTAAGGAGGAGGGTTGGACTTGGCTACAGTTGAGCTTTTAATGTTGATGGTTTTTAAAAAAAAAAAAATAATAATTAAAAATTCTAAAACCTTCAGAAAGGGCTGTCCTTCCTTCTGTCAGGTGATCACTGTGGAGGCATGCCCTGTACATTTGGTTAACTGCTTCTTGTAATTCAGAGCAGGAAGCAGCTGGTGCTATGCCAGGTCTGAGCCGTGACTCACATACATAAAGTACATGCCTCAGATTTTGATCTGTGATTTCTGATAACAAACTCATTTCAAAAGGAAACAACGGGTAGCAGAGAAGTGGAAGGTTATGAGCTTTAACACAACCACTCGAGCTGGATAGGAAGAACACTTCCTGTAGCAGTCAGTACTTTGTAAACGAGCCATCCGTCTCAAAGCTGCTCATTTATTTCCAGTGGTCAGTAAATAACACGCTACCCCAAAACCCAGATGCTGACTGTTCAGCTGTGCCTGCCGCATGCAAGGTGGATGATGAACGATAGGCTGGTGGTGTGCAGAGGGCTTTGTGTGCTAAATGTCCTTGGTCAGCAGCACAGACTCACACTCCTGTTACGGTGACCGGGAGCTCAGCTGTCTGAGGGCTCTGTGGCAGTGGCTGTGGGTGTGTATTGTGCATGCAGTGTCACTTCTGCCTTATGTCCGCTGTGCAATTTCAGCTGACTCTGTAGTTTAGACTTGACATTTGCATGTATGTACTCCTCCTTTCCCCTGTGGGTCTCAGCCCAGCAGTTTCAGGGTGAACTCGCCCACACACTCCTTTGCAGAAGCTTTTTGAGGCCATAGACCTTTCTTTGGACAGACCTCATAAGGTTCAGTAGCATTCATTGCTCAAAATCCTTTCTTTAAAGGTTAGGCTGTAGAGTGCAGGGATAGAAGTTGTATACTGCATGGACCCTTTGACCTTTTCTTCTTCTGAGTACCCCTTCTCCCAGACACACGAAGAAGGCAAAAGCATTCAGTTCACATCTGCACCCAGGGATTGCTTTTCTGCTCAGCCAACACATTTTGCTTGCTTCTTGTTAAGTCTCTGATTTTCTTAGGCAGAGCAAGTGTTTCTAGCACACAGCACTGAGAGACACCGCCCTGACTGTATACATCAGTTATTGTCAGAACAAATGCAGACGTTACTCAGTTATTACATTCCAAAGGGGAAAATGGGAACAGGAAGCAAAGAGGGACAACAACCAGTTTGCACTTCTTCCACCTAATTTCCTTTGGCTGGAGAGAGGTCTTGCTGTTTACTAAACACAATTTCCTCTTTGCCCTAGTTGGCCATCTGTAAAATGAAACTAGTATGTACACCTCTTCACGGGTTTTGAAACAAATGTTCTGAAACCATGCATCTGAGTTAGCCAGTCCAAAAGAATTAGCCAGTTTCTTATTTGCTCCTCCTGAGGTCCTTTTTCCTTACTTGTCTCAGTTCCTTGACAACATAACTACCGCTGAGGGGTTTTCCACACATAGCCTGAGATCCACATGCTGTGTTCTCCTTTATGCCCTTTGCCATCTGAACAGCTTTCCCTAATTTCTAGCACAGCAGGCAGCCACCAGTCTGTCTTTACCCCTGAGCTAGAGCATTCCCGTAGGGTTTGTTATTTTCTCTCTGGGCAATAATTTAATCCAGGGAAACTCTTCCAGTTGCCAGGGGAAATGGCACTATCCTAAGTGAAGATGGATTGATGTGCATACTGATTTAGGAGAAAGTTCCATTACTCTTGTGCGATGGTGCCATTTCTACTGCTGTTGACCACCTTTTTTGTGCTTCTGTAATTGTAACCTTGATGCTTTATTACTGTTTTATTATTATGGATTAAAATCTTCAATTTCTGTATCTGTTTAAAAAAAAAGTGGATAAAAATGCATTTCTCCAGTAGATGCTGTGGCACTCCAGGTGGAATATACTGGGGTTATTTTAAGAGCCTTTGGTGGCAAAATAATTCCAGACACATCGATGGGTGGTTTACTCTACATAAAATCATGGAAGCACAAAGGATCTGTAAGGACAGTTTGGGTTATGCTATTCGTTTTTCTGTTGACAGTAAAAAACTTAAAAACTCCTGGTTTTACTAATCACATAATGAAAAATATAATTAGGATTTGCCATAAACGATGACAGAGTTGTACATACTTAGACTTAAGTGACTGCATGTGCCCTTAAGCTCTCATTGATGTTGCTGGATACTTGATTCCAGTAATAACTTTATCCAGCTATCATTATGCTTTGCCAGTGAACCATAGAAAAAAACTTCTTGCTGCAACTCAGAATTGTGTCACTTTCCATATCAGCTGTACCAGTGGGTTTTGCAAATGACCAGTGGCTTTTGGGATGCACCTCTACAGTTTACTATTCTCTGCAGCTAACGAGTGGTTACATGTGGAGAACTACAGTCATATCACATGGTCTTTCCTAGCAAAATCAAGGGAGAAAAGTACAGAGCAAAGAATTCAAATGATGTGTTAGGAAAATGTTGAGAAAGGAATTTCATCTGCTGCGTGGACCTCTTTGCAATGATAGTCAGATCAGTATGGTGTTCTTAAAATCACTGGGTTTTAATGTATTTATTTCTCTTGCAGCAAACCAAGAGGAAACTAGATGATGCAAATAAACGCCTGGAGTTTCTGTATGACAAACTTAGGGAACAGACAGTAAGTTCTGGTTTACCCACGGCCCCCCCCTCCCCCTGAAATATTGCAGGTATGGCCAAGAACTTCATCGGTGATGTGGACCCCTCTGTAATATGTAGCAGGTGCTTGTTCTTTCTTTGGAAGTGTGCTTCAAATCCATTTATTGTATGTTTCCATGCATTTCCCAGAAACAGCTAGGTAGAGTGCTTGGCAGACTTTACAGTGCTTTGGGGTCATGTCATGAGTTTTATGGTGCTGTGCAGGGACTGCACTGAGCCAAAGAGCAGAGCTCCTTGCAGTAAGCACTGGGTGAATGCATCCAGAGGATCCCTGTCCCAGCTGCTGGCAGAATGAGACAACACAGCAAATTCCCCTGCTCCCAGCAGGAAGTGAGAGACACGCAGCCTGGGGTCAAAAAAAACCCATAAGATTTAGATGTTGGAGGCTTGCTGACTTCACTGGAAGGCAGATGTGCAAGTACTTTTGAAGATCTGGTAATTTTTCCAAAGCCTTCCAGGAGGTCTGTGGCAGAATAAAGGACTGGGCTTAGATCTCTTAGTATTTTAGGATTAGAGTGGTCTAATCCTGTCATTGTCAGGCCATCATGGCTGAGCAATTAACTTTACCCCAAAGGCATAAAAGCTCAGTAGGTTTTTCATGTGCCACAGTCTGTCACAGCAGGTCTCCCACCTCAGGGAGTTGCATACGAGGGCTGGCAGTGAATGCTTGCAGGGCTTTGCAGTACTGCAGAGAAGGTATGTTCTGTTTGAAGTCTGCTGTTAGATTTCCCAGTGACTGTTTCCAGTGTGGTGCAGCTCTGAAGATGGCTATCTTTAAAGAAAGGAAGTAACTGCTGCACCTTTCTGAGGGCCAAATGTTACACTCAGGATTTGTGTTTTTCTAGCACTAGTGTATGCACTGATTTTTCTTTCTGCTCACCTGCCTTGCCTGGCTTCCTTGCAGCTCTCTCCAACCATCATTAGCGGTTTGCACAACATTGTGAAGAGCATTGAAACCCGCAACTACCAGGAAGGACTGAATGTCCACACGCACATAGTCAGCACCAGCAACTTCAGCGAGACCTCTGCTTTCATGCCTGTTCTGAAAGTTGTCCTCACCCAGGCCAATAAGCTGGGTGTCTGAAGTAACCGTGCATTTGCAAAGCCTTGACGGTTGCTTTTCCAAAGAAGTGCATTTCTACAGCAAGCATGCAGGAAATGGACCAAATGCTAGTCCTTATGGCATGTTGGGGTAGAGTGCTGAGAAATGGCATTACGCTCTCCCTGCAAAATACTTCATTCTAGGAGGGCTGTGGAGCCCTGGTGCTTTTCTTTTTATTTTAATCCTTTTCCCATCCCTAATGATTCTTGTCTACAAATAGTATATTTAATGGATGATGCCCCATATTGACAATTTTTAGATGCATGTTATCCTGCTAAAGAGTGGCTTTTAATAACAGATATGTATTAAAACAAGATAGGTTGTGTATCAGACCCTAAAACAGATTATTCCCTTCCACCCCACTGTTCCTTATCCACCAGATTAAAGAGTCTGATCATATTATAAGTGTATTTGGTCTTTTATTTTATGAAACTGCTTGGAGTTCTGTTATGATTTATATGTTAAATATCTTAATTTTGCACTGGGGCAAATGATCAAAATAAAGGCTAATGTGATATTTTCAATAAATGTTAATTTATTAAATTATGAAGTACAACTGGAGTACCGTGGGGCAGCTTTCTGGTACGTCCTAGGCGTGAGGTTATTTTTTTTTTTCTCCATGCACGTCACTAAAAGCTCTGTTTAGCATTTATACTGAGAGATTTACATTTCAAGGAAAGGTTTAGCAAAGATTCTGAAGCTAAGAGTGGAGTAGAGTGGTTTAAGCCACCCATACAGAGACATGGATATTTAGTGTATAAACAAGGTGCAATGTTTCTTGCAGTCCCCTGAACCTGGAGATTGCTGCTTCTGTTGCACTGCTTACCACTGTGAGGGTATGCTACTCTGTGAAACTGCAAGCATGCTTCTGCTGCTATTAGCAAGTTGGGTCGGATGAGTTTCACAGCATGCTGTCCTTTCCTGTGGCACAGTTGGAGTTGGCTTTAAGTTTTAAAAATTTGAAACAGTGTGCCATGAATAGCAAGGATATCTAGGAAGAACAGCAGTTGGAAGAAATGTCCACATTTTAAAAAAAAAAAAAGGTAGTTTTGCCTGAAAACTACCCAAAATATCGGTGCCTGTGGAATGTAGATTTGGCAATACATACTGCAAGAAATATTATAAATAACAATGCAAATCATTGCTGACTGCTGTGACTTAAACTGATTATGAGTTACAGATTTGTCAGGCAAAACAGTTCCATTCCTCTTGACAAAAATGAGCTTAATTTTATTTCCTTTCCAGCATTTTCTGACCTCATAAGCTTTTATAATTGGTGAACATAAAGCATCAATTTGGAGTTCCTTTGTTTCAGGAGTTTAAAAAAAAACTGGAGTCATTTTTTTCCCCTTGATCTAGGTTATAGGTTTCTAAGCAGTGTTATGAGTAGATTGTATTCTGCTCCTGTCATTGGGAAGGTTTGCAGGAATCCTTTATTCGTCAATGCCCTTAATAAAACCCCCTTGCCCAGCAGGCTCCAGTATTGGCTGAATCACATAAAAAATGTGAAGTATGTTAATGCTGCCAGAAACTGGTAATAAGGGAATGGCAGTCTACCTCAGTGGGAAAAACATTTAGGCCACCAGCCCCACTCCTGATGGCTGGGACCACATTATCTAGTAAATATTTTGCACCATCTACTGACACAGATGAGTGGTAACAGCTCGGTGTGCTCCACCTTTCCTCCCCTGCAACTGCTTTCTGCTTGGAATGAAATGCTGGGGCCCTGATAACGGGGAAGGCAGGAGGAAAGGGGCTGCACAGAAGCAGAAATGTTGCCATCTACAGCAAAAGGAGAATTCGTATAGCTTAGTACCGCAGGATCTCTGCACATGTAGAAATGACTGCTGCACAGAACTTCAGCATTGATGCCTCCCTCAGAGTAAACTGGGCAAGGTCTGGCCAGAGAAACACAGACCCTTGTGTCTTGATTCAAGGTGGGAAAGATCAATTTTTAAAAGAACACATTCAAAGGTAAATGGGAATAAAAACCTCAGTAGGGTGAAAAGCAGGTGTGCTGGGCTGGCCTAATGTTTCTGTGATAACACTGTTCAGCAAGGAAACGAAAGCAAAAGAGAATCTCAGTACTTCAGGACCAAGCTGGCAGATGGGAGGTGCTGTGGGAAGGCTAGAAGGGGAATTCAGAAGCTGGTCTTGCATATGCTCTCACTGAGTGTTCCTGGACAAGAAGCAGGAGCAGTGGCAAGCGGCACTTGTGAAGGACGTGCAGATGGTCCGCAGTTTGTTTGTGAAGCTGGCTGTAACTGGGGAGACTGACAGCAGTGGCAGAAGTGGGATGCACTCTGGTAGGTGCGGTGTGCAGGCTTGTGGGCAAAAGCATTGCTGTAAATTGGAAGCTCATAAATTGGGAATAAGAGGAGCAGCAGGACCTGAGAGGATTAGCTGGGAACAGATCCTCAGTATGATGTGGCTTTGTAAAAGCCAAGGAATGTTTAATGGCATTGCACAAGCCTTTGTGAGACTTCAATCCATGTAAAAGAGGATGCCAAGTGAGAAGGGACTCAGCGAGGCATGCAGATTTTGGGGACTGAAGAGTTTGTTTAACAGGAAGAGACTAATAAACTTTGCTTGTTCACCTAGTGAAGAGCACAAGGGAATTGGGTTGATTGGAACTAAAGAGCAGTGTTAGCATGAGAACAAATGTAGTATGAGCTGGCCACGAGTAAGCTTGGTCTGGAAATGGAAGTGGTCAAAAATGAGACCACCAGATCAGAGAGAAACACTGGGGGTTTTTTTGAGGTAATAGTATCTTTGGGTACTGGGATGTTGCACCACCGGCCTGGACACTGTATGTCAGCAACAGAGTAATCTCACTCTCCTTGCCAAAAGGAAAGCTGTCTTCTGCCTTGGCCATCCTCAGGAGCTCAAGACTGGAAAACTGCCCTGCCCAAGTACATAACAGGACTGGATGCAAAAATCTGCTACTTCCCTCATGAGAGCAGCTCAGATGAATAATAATAGTTAATCAGTTATGCTGCTGACTGTTCATATCTTCAAGGAATGCCAAGCAATTAGCCACCCATCTGATGTTATAAATGCAAATGGCCATCTTCATTTACAGAAGGCAGTGAAGCCCTGCCAATTTATGCTGGTAAAAGAATTTGGCCTCAAATAGCCTAATTTTGATCTCACTGAGTGAGAAGAGATTTATACGATTGCATTAGCACCAACCAAGCTACTCCTCTTTGCAGCCCCCCAAGGCTGCAGAATTATAAGAAAAAGGGATGGAAGGAAATTCAATGATGTAATCTGCGGCAGCGTGGGTGTTGTCCAACAGCAGCTGACACAAGGAGGTATCTTGCTACTTCAGCTGTTGCCATCCAGGCAAAAGCACCAGTAGGAGAGTTTGGGGGAAAGGGTAGCGTTAATGCAGTTCTCTCCTGCTGCGGAGGCAAATAGGTGGGGATGTAACAGGGGCAGTACTGCAGAGCACACTGACTATGGGCAGTACATCTAAGTTAAGTACTTGAGTGAAAACCTTTTTCTGCCTGTAAAGCTCTGTAATGGATTTACCTTGTTTTTGCTGGCAGAAGTCCAAGGTCAGCATTAGACATGAATGTTGGAGATTGTCTTTTAATCACTGCAGCATTTCTAGCCTGCGCAATGTTTACATCAGCTTTGTTCTGTATTGTGCCTTTTGGATAACATAGTTCCCTAACATACAGATTGGGAATGTGGGCTTACTGTTTAGTAACCATGTTTTCTCTGCCCAGAAGGAAGCATATGCTAGACTGACTGAGCTATTGAGAGAAAAGGGAGGGGGGACTTGCTGCCATAGCTGGTTCCCCCCACAACTACGGAGGGGAGGGGGCATGTTTTCAGAAGCATGGCAGAGACAGCATGCAGAGCAGTGGCACACTCCCCAGACTCCTGCAGGCTCCCCTCAGCTTCATCCTCAGCCTCACCACCATGCTGGTCCTTTACTTCAGCAGCACAAACCCCACTGTGTCATCAGCCTGGCTGGAGACTCTGTTATGCCTGAGAGGGGGAAAAAAGGAATCCCTGGGTCAGATATTTCCCTCCCCTGTCCCCCTCACCATATCTGTGATCCCACGTGGGTCTGCACCCATAAGGGTTCACTGTTCTGAGCCGCATTAAGCATCCATTGCAAAGACAGGATGGGGAGCATGTATAGAGCCAGGCATGGCTCAAAGCTAAAGGGAAAAACAGACTTATATGGCAAAACGTCTGCCACTGAGTGATTCTGCCTCCCCTGCAGGAGATGCTGAGCATCCCGTTGGGTTGCCTGGTGCTGAGCTGAGTCGCTCAGCCTTGAACAAGAGTCAAGGCCACTGTCAGAGTACACTGAGGAGTGTAATAAATAATGTACTGATACCAGGAACAGTTTCAACGTGTCCAACCTTAAATGGGGAAGCTCAGGGTAATCTCCCAGCCTTGACTCGCTGTATGCGGTATAAGGTCATTCCCATGGTTCCTCTGCCAGTCCTGCAGATCAGACAGATTCATCACCAAACAGCCAGGCAGGATGTATGGATACATTTAATGCAACCCTCATGCAAAAAAGGCTAAACGGATTAAAATTCCTATAAGCTTTAGAGCTGCAAGTTAGCCAGAAGAGAGTCTAATTAAGAGAAGATTTATTAAGGAGCACCCTAAAAATGCAACTGCAGCTGACCTCACCCGTAAGTCCATGGCGTGCCTGGACAGCACAAGGGAGACTTCTTGGGAACTTGTTGCTCAGCTTCTTTGCCAGGTACACGAGACGCAATTCAATACATAAACATTGAGCACATAGTTCTTGTCCCTCTGATGTTCTAGGCTTTGTTTCTTTCTTTACCACTTAAGGCCTTCATTTGAACAATGTTCTGGGGTCATTACTTCATTTTTCATAGCAAGAGAAAAGAACAAAAAAGGCCACTCTTGTCAACATTTTAAATAGCTCTGCGCTGAAATGTGATGGTAGCAGGCAGCAGTAGCATTAAATTGATACTCGCTGTGTTCTCATGAACCATTCACTACCTTTCATCGTCGCTGCCCTCTTTTCTTTCTTCCAGGTGGAGAATTCTAGAAGAACGTTAAAATATATCAAAAACAATCTTGGGTTTAATTATATACTCTCTGCTGATTCACTTGCCTCAGGAGGTGTAGTTAGTAATTAATTAGCACAGCAGACTAATGTGCTTTGTACCAATATCACTCATAAAGCTGCTCTCCCCCGTTTCCAGGCCCATGTCCCTAGCAATCACTCAAGAGGAGTCGAGGCCAGTGCTGCACCTGGAGTTATTGGGGTGGAGGTGAGCTGGTGTCTGCCTGCCCCCGCCGCCACACCACTCTTGAACCCTGGCAAGAGCCTCCCTCTGAACTCCTTTGTGCGGCTTTCAGAAGGCCGAAACAGGTAACACTTTCAGGTCAAATAACTAAGGAAGGACAAGTAAATTCTGGAGCTATGCAATGCTAGAGCTCAATTTTTGCTATGTTTCTTAAACCTTTGTGATAATAAAAAATAGTAAAACTCTTTGTCTAAGACATTGCAAAGCCTTTCGAGCCCTTTGCAGCCTCAGCTTGAGAGTACTGTCCCAGTCTAACTCACCTCAGTAAGGCAAAGAGCCTCTAGGTCTCATGTTATTTGGCAGGAAGGCTTTTTGGTGGGATAGGCACCACCCTGACAGGCGCTGCTGCCTGTCCGTGTGCTACCATGCAGAGCACAGAACAATAGGCAGGGGCCGGTCACAGGTTTAAGTGGATCCCCCTGTGCTACCCTCTGCAAAGCAAGAAATAAAAACATGCTTTCTCTGAGGGGCAGTACCTAACTCCAGCAGCAGCGCTGGATCACTGCAAGTCCACGATGTTTTCAACTAGAATAGGAAGCCCCACAAGATTCAGGTCTTTGTTCTTGCGTTTGTTATCTGACACACAGTTGTGTTGGCATAGAGTAAACTGTAACCTCCTTCCTCCCAGCAAGACAGAAGTGTCTTTGTGGCACAAAGACGCCTGTCCCCATCAGTGGTAGGAATTTGCCAGTGAGATATTCACAGATTCATGTCATGGGCAGCATTTCTCACCTCAGTGCAGATGATGGATGAGCCCCCTCACTGGTGAGGCTGAAAGTCGGTGTGCGTTCACTTGCAGGGTGTGCCAAAGCAATACTTGAAGCCTGTGCCTATCTGTTAAGCAACCTGGTGCAGCATTTCAGCCAGGTTCAGAAAGGCACCCTCTGTCCCAGGGGGAATCACATGCTTGCATGTTGCCTGCAAGCAGATTTGAGCCCATAGTCCAGTCTTCTCGCCCATCAGCAAGATTAGAGCAAGAGCTGTGCTGAGACAGAGTGAGACTCATTTGAAGTTAGTTAGCTCATAAGATAGCAGCAAGGGCTATGTACAGGTCACCCAGACCACAGCTAAATGTCAGGTGCCTTTTTCACCTGCACAGAAGAGGCATTATTGCAGCAGAGGAGGCCAAACTCAGCGAGCAGGCAGGCACACATGACAGCGGAAAGTCTAGCTGGGATTGCCAGCAAAGGCAAGATGTGCAGAGGAGAGGGAGGCTATAACCTTTCTCTCCAAACACTGCCTTAAGCTCTCATTTCCAGCATGTCTGCAGTCACTACACCTTCACCATTAAGTGCAGCAGACAAAACCAAGTAGTTTCCAGATTTCTAAACTACACTCAGACATTTTTTTTCAGACTTGCACATCCTTTGCTTTTAAAAATATGAATCCTGGAGTGTTTACTGAGAAAATCTCCTTTTGCGTTTGTTTCTGTTTTGGTTGCAGCTCCTCAGGTTTCCTCTCTAGGTGATTCTGGCACACTGAATGTTTTCCAATATTATTTTTTACCAAGGGACAGAGTAGTCAGATTTGCAAAGTCTTTTCTTTGCATTTCTGGGTAGTAGCAAGATCTTAGCCCAGCAATCCAGATTTCTGTCTGTGGCATGTAGTCCTGATATCATGATCTACGTAGCTAGGTAGCTTTTTAAAAGAGAGGAGATGTTTTCACAGCATCACATCCCAAAATGTGCTGCTGCCCACAGCCACTGCAGTGATCCTGGGACAAACAGTGACGCTGTCACTGAAGTGCTGCTGCCTGAGCGGTGATTTCTGGGGTCAGGGGAATGGTGATGGGCTCCACTCATGAGGAATGAGACTGTGCAATGACAGTCTCAATGGGGTGACTTTGGTCTGGCTTGGGCTTCATCTGCTCCTCCACCGGGATCAGCAACCCCATGAGCAGTAGGGACCCCTCTGGTCCCAGGTGGGCTGGGGACAGGAACTCCTTACAGTTTTGCTGCTGCACTTGACAAGCTTTCTCTGTATGTGACCGACTTTGCTAGGACAGGGGCATGAGGCCTTTTCCTTCACAGAAGATACCTGACAGTGTCACCCTAAGCATCAGCACTCCCCGCACCCAGAGGACATCCAGCCACAACAGAGCATTTGTCATGTCATCTTTGTTCACCTGCTTTCCATGCTGTGTTGGCTACTGTGTAAACAAACTGTTGTGAACTGGAAATAAAAGTAGGATATGAAACTTACAGTATTGTGTGCAAAGGTAACATTGCACTAATGCGCACTGGTGGCAGAGGGAGCCTTCACAGGTGCATTCATCAGTGACTCAAATTAGTTGGAAGTCTCGTAAAGCAGTATCCCATGTGTGCTTGCCTCTTGCCAGGGTGTTAGGAATGTTTGTGGAAGGCAGCTGCTAGGTTTCAGCGCCACTTGCGTCTGTGTTAGCGTACAAGAGTAATATCTATCCCATGCCATGCTTTAACAGCCTACAGAAACCAGGTCAGGGCGAGTGCTTTCACCTTGCCTTTCCGAAGAGGCGTGCTCCCCAACGTCCATATTTCCTTGCTGCCTGGTAGCATTCCCATTTCACTCACCCCGAGCCCTGACCTTCCTCCATTAAACACTCAGGGCAGTGTACCTGCACGAGCCGCAGTGTGTGGAGGTGAGCTTGGGCTGTGCAGTTTGCTCCTGCAAGCCTGTAAGGTCACCCACAGCGTAGTGCACCCAGCAGCAGGTGGGGAGCAGGTGGTGTGTAAGGGATGGGGGCTTCTTCCTGCTCTCAGACACTGAGAGATGGAAAAGTCATTAAAGGACAGAGTCTTCCCTGTGCCTGTGGTGCTCCCTCCTGTCCTCCCAGAAACATTCAAAACTAAACAAAATGCATTGCGGGCAAACATTTTATCCAGACTTAGCATCTGGTTCCCAGCTAATGACTTAAACCCTCCATATGCTGCTTGTGCAAGATGCTCCCTGCTCCACAGCAAGTGAAGCGCCTCACTAGTAACAGTGAACTACTTTCTGCCTGCTGCTCCTCCATGTATCTGGTATCATGTATCCTTCCGACACGGGTGAACGCCTCGTTAACAAACCTCACCCTGGCATATCGAGTAATGTGTGGTCCTTTCCCTCCCGCAGCAGCTTGCAGCGGGAGGCCGTGGCAGCATGGGGGGAACAGCATCCCCAGGAAACCACATATGAGCACTAAAACAATACTCCATCCGTGGTGGGATGGAGTAAACAAAAAGCGTGGCATGCTCTTCATTCGGGTATGCGCTGTTGATAAAAAGCTTGCTGTCTTTTTCTTTTTGGCTGTCAATGCCCACCTTGTTACTCCCAGCCAGATAAACTTTATTAACTAGCTCTTGAATATCTGCTCCTCCCTAGCACCAGTGGCATCTTTTACTCCGGTTTCACGGGCTTCCAAAATTAAACGTCTTTGAAATCCGTCTCTCTCGGGGAGCGTTTGCCTCCTCACACTCTCAGGCAGCCGGCAGGAGAGGTACCCGCCGTTCGCCAAGGGCAGCCGCCTGGAAGGGCGCAGGCAGGGCGGGCGGAAGCCTGTACCCTCTCGGCCACCAAGCGCGGAGCCCCGGCTGACGCCCGTCAGCGGCCCCGCTCTCCTTCCGGCGGGGCCGGACCGAGCCCGCGGGGGCCGGCTGGGGTGACCTCCGCGCGCGCGCGGGCGGGCGGGCGGCCGTTGGGGACACCACCGGCAGCGATCGGGCGGCCGT
>VYZW01029917.1:27217-61426 GCA_013401315.1 Balaeniceps rex | reverse complement strand
CGCCACAGGTGGGGCGGGGGACGAGGGGGCGGCTTCCCGGCGGCCGGGACCCCGGCGCAGCCTCTGACCGCCTCGGGGCGGAGGGTTTCCCCCGCGGGTCCTCCGTGGGGGGGAGCAAGCCGCGTCTTGTTTTCTGTGTATTTATCCCTTGTTTATTTGTGCAGTCACTTCGCTGCGTTTGGCGTGGCGTGGCGTGGCGAGTCGCGCGCGTTCGCGGGCAGACGTGGGCCGGGCCCTCCGCTGAGCGCCGAGGGGGGCGGACACCCCCGTGCTGCCCGGCAGTCTCCGCCGCTTTTGTTCCCGTCTCCCCCGCGGCCGCTCCCGGGATGCCATTGCCAGCGCTGCGCCGGGCCCTCGGTTGCTGTAGAAACAGGAGGCACTCTCCCTCTGGTTACACTTACCAGTTTTTTTTGGTTTTAAAAAAAAAAAAAAAAGTCAAGCAGCTGATATTTCTGTTTAAAAGTCTGATAGAGAACGCGCATGTCTTCCTTTTGCTGCTTCCTCTTGTTACTTTATGAACACCACGTCTTTCTGCTCCGGTTGGGAGTAGAAAATCACCCTGTCCTTTGTCTCTTGGGGAAGGTGATACATCTTCTCATTAGGGAAGATTTAAAAGTCGAGGAAGAGCTGTAAGGCGCTGGCAAGGAGAAAATAAGCCCAGCTGTGCTTTCTGAGATGAGGTGGTGTGCTGTGTCTGTCTTCTTGCTAGCTGTGAAAAGCTGAGGATTCGGTTTGGGAAAGGGGATACGAAATATAGTGTCTTTACTTCCATCCTACAGTGAGGTCCTCTTTTCTCCACAAAAGAACAATGCTGGGAGAAGAGCTACATAGAAGCACTGCAGTGTTGTGCAAGGTTTCTCGGGGTTTGAGAGACTAATAGACAGTGGATGTCAGCATCATCCTTCACTGGGCAGAATTGTGTACCGAGTCATGTAAATGTGGGTGGCCAAGAGGATAAAAACTTGAATGTGACTTACAGCTGGTGCAATTTCTTGGGTAAAAGACTTGCTTTGGGGAGCTTTTGAGTGAATGGGGAATGTAATGGCCTGGGACTCTTTCATACAAATAGAAAAAAGAAGGATGTCTGCTGCAGGGAACTCACAGACAGGGAATTCGGGTTGTTAGGCTGCCATCAGTACTGTTGAGGTGACTCTCAGAAAGCCCCAGCCAAGTGCTTTAGAAAGCAGGTTTATTTCTTCTGTTTGAAGAATTCCTAAATCTGTTTTTCACTGGTTCAGCTTTTGATATTCAGTCTGTCTTAAACCGTTAGAAATAGCCACCATTGCTGTTTGCAGTTGGGAAATGAACACTTCTGTCAATTACCATACATGCTCTGACAAGTTCTTAATTGAGCAACTGTTTCTGAGTCCCTGGTGGGGACCTGGTGTTTGACTGGCTGCCTGGTTTGCACAAACCGTTACCCGGTTCGCTTGCGACCAGAAAACGTTTGGGGGATGGTTGTGTTTTGCTTAATTTCCTTCTGTGAGCGCTACTCCTCTGCCCTCCCTATTCCTGATTGTGGTCAGGCTGACTTCATAGTTTACCTTGGCTGTAGCTTGATGGTTGGGGAGACCAGGAGAACCTGCGGGAGCTGCGTGGCCGGAACGTGCAGCCTGTGGTTTGCTTTCACCCCTTTCAGGTCTTGTAGCATGCAGGCAGGTGGGCTTTCTTTTTTGTCTGTTTTGCCTTTCCAAGAGTACAAGTTGAAATCATCTCTGATTTCACTGTGTCTTAATTACGAAACTCCCTAAGGCTGGAGCCGAAGGATTGAGTTACCAATTTCAGCCCTCCAACTTCCAAGGTATTTTTTCCTGGTTGAAATTAAACAAATGCTAAATAATAAACAGGTCTCAACGACTTTGCTACTTAATGCCTTTCGTTCTGAAAGCGACAGCCTCCCATTTCTCGACATCATTATTTTTAACAGCCACCCTAAAGCAGGCCACAAAGTTTTTACAGGAGTTTGCTGGGTGATTTTTACTGAGGCTCTGCAACAAGGAGTAGGTGCATTGGCTTTAGCTGTCCTGGCCAGCTGGACACTGTATGCTGCTCTTGCAGCTGCCTGCTGCGGGGTCTGCCCCGCTCAGAGGTTGTGGGCAAGGTGAAAATACAGGATCTCCTGCAGAATATGTCAGACAAAAGTAGCTTGCTGTCACACTGGAGACCTGTGTCCGAGGTCCCTCTGAGAGACTCTCTCAGGGTAGACAAAAGCAGGGTTGCTGTTGCTTAAGTTAACAAACCCACCTCACTTCAGTCTGGAAGGAGCCAAGCAGTAGAGTTGTGTCAGAAGGAAGAAGTGTCGATCAGATGTGTGCCTTGCCCTCCTTCCCTGTGCAGACCTGCTGTGAGACTGCCTTCAGAGCAGGGCTGGCGTGGCAGAGAAGTGGTGTGGCAGGTAAGGATGTAGTGTTGGGTAGTGCAGAGATGTGCGTGCACTGAAGGGTGTGGATGGAGGAGCTGCAGCCCTTATTGCATCTATCCGTGGTTTTCTTTCTCTTCCCAAGCTTGCTGAGGCCTTGAGAAGCTTCCCAGTGATCTTATGCAAGCCCCTGTCCTGTGCTCTGTCCTGTGCTCCCCACCACTGCTCCCCTGTGGATAAATCGCAGGAGAGTGCAGAGAGTGGCTCGCCGGTGCTCTGTGTGACCTCCATAGTGTCTGGCAGGAAGTGGGCAGCTTCCCATGACTCGCCACTGCCTGCTTGGCTTTTTACTTTCTCCTCCCCCAAGACATCCACGTCTTGATGGGCTCTCGGCTGGGGCAGACCGGGTGCTTCCCTCCCTCTGTGCAGGGTTTGCTTTCTTCCTTCCCACCCCTGAAGTCAGTTGGTAATCCCTGATTCACCACTGCTTGCTAAGCAGAGCTGAAATGCCACTGTGCCACCTAGAAAACAGCTGTTCAAGCCAAACTGCCTGCTCAGCATGGCTCATTTCCATTAGTAATTTATTGACATTCATCCAGCTGTAGATAATAGACAATGGAAAAATGCTGCCAAGCGAAGGCTTCGCTGGTTGTTTACTCAGGATTGTCTGTGCTCCCCTGTTCCCATAGCCTCCTGCACTAACACCTTGAGGCCCGCATTACAGCTTCCTGCACCCCACATGGAGCCGGGGTTGCACAAGGGATCCCAAACAGCGTTCTGGGTAGTGCAGCCACCTTGTCCAGGAGGCACCGGGAGTTGGGTTATCTTTCAAGGAATGTACAGATAAACTGATCAAGACATAGGCTTTTGGGGGCATCCCAGTGCCTCCGTGGAATTTGGTTTCAGTCCGAGCTGAACAAAGACAATAAAATTACTCATGTCAAAATCTTCCATGAGCTGGGAACTGCCTTAACCGGAGAGGCAGCAGATGATACGTGTGAGGCATCGAGCAGCCCTGGGCTATGCTCACGGGACGCCGTGTAGCTGTCCTGGCAGATCCTGCCAGCACTGTGCCTTTGAAATGTCCACTGCTCTGCCAGCCCGACTGCACTCACTGGGAGCCCTCTCACCTTGCTCTTTTCCAACCTGACTTGTGGGTTGGTGCAGGGGTGTGTGGAGGAAAAGGCAACATGCCCTGTTGCCTTTCCCTCCTGATCCAGAGCCAGGCAGCTTGTGATACGTGTTCCCTTCTTCCTCTTGGTGCTTTGCTGTCCGCATCTGTGCTGTTTCGTAGCTGACAGCTGCTGCTTTGGGGTGTCCCTACAGTCCAGGTTCCCAGCCTTGGAAAGGGGTGGGAACTGTTGAGGAAACATGCCTTGAGTCTCGTCTATCCCCAGTCCCACCAGTAGGCTTGCTGGGCACGGCCAGCAGGTTTGGCAGTATTCACTGGCCATCCTGCAAAGCCCAGGGCATGGTACAGCCCAGGCCCCAGGGAGCTGGCACGTGACCTTCCCCTCCCCTCTTTGTCCACCTGCTTTTGCAGGGCTTTGGGCTCCTGGTGCTTAGCACCCCCTGTAGAGAGGTTTGAAGGGCAGGGATTGCCATTCTCTGCAGACGCACATCGGGAACTGAAGCAGGGTGGGAGCACCTCGCTGTTAGTCGGGCCAGAAACCAGGGAGTGGCATGATGGGCCTGCTGGCTGGGCCAGGCATGCAGGTTCCCCAGCAATGAACTCGTGCAAAGGGGCCCTTGTGGCCAGCTGAGGCTGTGGATGTGGCTGTGGTTTGCCAGTGGCCTCTTTTGGGCTGGACATGCTGCACCTCCTTCCACAGGCCACTTGGTAGGAAACTCTGTGCGCAGCTCATCCCCTAATTTTGTAACGTGCCATTAAATGATGCTTCTTAACCAGAAATGTCTTTGCTCCAGCTAGCTCCATCCTACTGCAGTCCCAGTGAGGCTATCTGTTTGGGTTAGGAAAGTGAAGCAAATAACTCTGAAATCCCTGTACAGAGAAAATTACCAGCATGTTTCACTGCAGGGCCCAATGTTTCCACTCCTAACAGGTTTTTTTGATGAGCTCATGATAACTTCTTTTTCTTAACAGACTCCATTCTGGGGGATCACGTGATGTGTAAGGGTCTCAGATTTTGCTTGGAAAAAGGTGCTTTTTAACCTTCACAGGGCGCTTGTGAGGAAGCACTTAAAGTAGCCAAATGCATTATAGGAAATAGAAAAACCCCACAGAAGATTAAGCTGTCTACCTGCATTGAAACCTTTTCTTTCAGGCTGCCGAGTATTACTGGTACTAACAACCCAGAAACACTGTATCATCTGGATGTGTTTCACAGAGCTGCCTGATAGCTGAGCAGATGACGGTTCACACGCTGATATGCCTTGCAGAGCCTGGGATCGGGGAGGAGGATGGCCTTGCTCTAATGGTGCTCATATGGGAGGGGAGGCTTGTAGCAGTTATTTTAGCAGTGTTTAGGAGACATTTTAGTGCTCTTGAGAATGTGAGATTGATCATGTTCAGCCGTGGTGAGCCCCATGCCATGCTTACCCACATAGCTTTCCCCTGCACTCAAGCACAGGCTGTCTGAGAGCGCAAACGGCGTGGCGGTGCTGCCCGACTGCATCCCCGCCAAAACGCAAGCTGCTCCCAGGCATGGGTCTGGATCCAAATCCTGCTGCCTGGATCCCTTTGGTAAGAGAGATTAAAGCAATTGTGGTTTTAGCACTTTGGGTTACTGTGGTGCCTGGAGGGCACCACTGAGTTCATCACCTCTTTCTCAGCCCTTCTGGTAGTGTGTCTATGTAATGAGGTACATGTTGCTGTTGTGCACTGAAGATGCAAGTTTTATTGGTCTTGCATGTTTTAGAAGTCTTGCGTATTCTTGAGTGCCATCTGCTGGCTTTTTGGTTATTAACTGGTTTTAGTCATTAACCATTTCTATGCACAGTGTTAGAAACTCCGCACAGACAGCTGTAAATAAAAAATCCTAGCTCCAAGGAAGTTCCACTCGGTACCTCTGAGACCTCTGTGGATGAAGGAGAGTGGAAATACTGTCTCTGTTTCATAGACATGAAATGGAGACACTTGATTAAAACTTCTCTTACTGTCACTGCTGCTGCACTCTGGCAGGAGCACCTTCTGGGTCCTGCAAAGTGGTTGTGCTCAGGTGATTTCTGTAGGCAGTGTTTTGGGTCAGGAAACAGGTAGCGAACGCTTTCCTCTTGGATACCTCTGCGGAGGTGTCTGCGGCCACTTTGGCGGGAGGGGCTTAATGAACAGAAGGACCTTACCTTGCCTTACTCCCAGGAGAGATCTCCTGTCTGCCGGTTTACAGAACGGTCTGGGCCGTGAGCAGCTCTGGGAAGTTTCTGTGGCATACAGGAGGCCAGCCTTGTTGTCCATCAGCCCCTAGCTCCGCTGTGCTTTCAGCAGTTCAGGACAGCAGCTGGTCTGCTAGATGAGCAGAGAAAAGGTGGACCTTCAGAATGGGAACTGCATCTCTGAGGTGCACATCAGCACCAGGGAATAGCCCTGCTTATTTCCAGAGCAGGTTTGGACTGGCTTTTCCTCCCCTGCCCTGTTTGAAAATGTTGTTTTACAGCTGTCTCTCTTAATAGTCAAGTTCTTGGCTTGTTCCTTCCCCCCTAGCATCAAGAGTTGAACTCCCATCATCTCTGACGGTAACAGAGTCCTTTCTCAAACAGTATTTCTCTCCTTAAAAATTACAAGTGCCCTGGAGCAGGGGGTGGCTGTAACATGCTGTTCACTAGCCTTTTGCATCTGGGAATGGTCTGAGTTCTGTGTCCACTGTAGAGCTGGGGAACATGCTCTCCACCTAGTAATGCACAGACATGAGAGTGGTTCTGGGCCTGTTCCAGATCCCGCTCTGAGATGCTCTACTGTACAGAACACTTCTGCCTGTCAGATGTTTTCCCTTCCCCAACATTCACTCCTCTCTTGTTTTAACTATTGCTGGAGATGATTCCTTAAGGCCTTGTCTGTGAACTTCATGATGTTCAGCTGTAAGTATGTGTTTTTGTTCCCTGTCTTGATTTCATCCCCAGTGTATTGGTGGTGCTCTGTTTTGTTTTCTGTGTTTTGTGTGCTGCATGTCACATGGTCACTGTGAACACGATAAAGGAATGAAGAAAAAAATTCTAATGTCTGTGTGGGTGCTGAGCATGTGCGTGCTGAGCCCTGGGTGCATGTAATGGCCCTTTGGTCCTGTTCTTGGGAGGTGGGTTCAAGGCACTCCTAACGAGTTCTTGCAGTTGGACAGTGTGAATGGGTGAGTGAGTAGTGAACCAGGATATTCACGTGGCACGAAGCACTGCTGGGCCCTTGGCTGCTCTGAGCTGTGCTCCAGGCAAACCAGAAGAACCTCAAATGCTCTTTCCCTTTGACCTGTGCAATGAGGGCAGGGATGAGAGCTGGATCCAGCAAAGGTAGGAATCCCTGTCTCTACTCCTACTGAATTTGACAGGGATTGTTGGCTTCCGGGCTGCCCCCTGACATCGGGGGGGTTGGGAGAAGCATCCCTCTGAAGCAGCCCCATGAAGGAAAGAGCAGGGGAGGTTTGTTGGCACCCCCAGAGCTGGCTGTGTCAAACACACAGAAGCCCAGCTAAGGGCTGCGGAAGCGTGAGATGCCTCCTCCAGCCCTGGCCTGCCAGCTCCTGAGCTGGTGCAGGCAGGCTCTGGGGAGACAACAGAGGCTTGTGGCTCTAGCTTTTTGTCTTATTTTACATGTGGAGGTGGAGATGGCAGTAACAGGCTCTGAGGAGTTTCCATGGATGAGTCAAGATGGACTTTGCTCCAAGTAGAGGAAACACATCAGTCAGAGTTGTGTCAGCATCAGAGGAAGTCTCAAGGGGCTGGGAGCAGATCAGATGCCTCTTCTCCAGGAGATGCCATCAGGCACAGCAGTGTGAGCCATGCAGCCCTGCTTGTCTGGGATTGCTGCAACTGCTGTCAAGGAGGCAAAAGTGTTGCTCTCTACCCTGGGAGGGCTGGGCTGGAAAATGTCGGCTTGCCCACCAGAACTTGGTATGCATCCTCATCGCTGCCACTCCACCTTCTCTCCCTGCAATTACAGTTGCACTCGTAATTAACACTGATGTTATAATTGAAGCCAAGCAATTTCTTGCAATCAGATTTTATTTTTACCATGTAGGCTAACAATAAAATGTGCTGCCCCACTGGAGAGCTGAAACATTAACAATTACTGTGCTAAGTAAAGCAAGGCTGATATGAAAGAAAGGGGAGGGCTGTTTGCCAGATGCTGGCGTCAGGAATCCTGCGTGCCATCCCTCTTGTGCAGGGACCTTAGCACCAGGAGGATGGGGATTTCTGGAGGGAGACTGAAATGAGAATCTTTCTCAACCCATTTTTGGCCACTGGCTTCTTAGATGATGTTCTGAGCGGCTCAGAATAAAATAACCTGGCCTTGGCAAATGGGAGAGCTCTTCTTGACTGGGCTCTCTCTTTGCCTGGCTCTTTGGCTCTGTTTTTTGTCTGACTTTGTATTTTTGAGTGTTTCATATCCTCCCCAACCCAGACTGACTGTAATGCCCTCTGTGCCCGTGGGATCCTGCTGTGTCAGTGGAAAGGGTTGCAGTGTTTGGCTGCTCCTGCCCTGCCCTCTGCATCTGAAGTAGTTCACAGGATGTCTCCTATCATTGCCACACAGCTGGATCTGTGAAGGGACTTCTGCCTAGGCCCTTAGGTGATATTTCAGAAGCAAGGGAGAAGGCACCTGGAAGGGATTTGCAGTGCTCTAACCAGCAGTTGCTGCAGTCCACGGCTGGGGTGGACACACAATCTCGCTGTGCCCTCCTGGACACCCGAGAACTTGGAGAGAAGCTGGTGGCCAGGGTGAGACAAGGTGTTTCTGAGGCTTATTTCATGTTCTTCATAAATGGAGGGGGAGGAGTTGGGATGCAGAAGGGCAGCAGCTCATATAGAGCTTGGGCAGAGCAGCAAAAGTGGGTCCTGATGGGAAAGACTGGAAATAGGTTCTCTGAGCCCTGCCAGCACGTGGGGTGGAGGGAGAGCAGTCCTGGGCTCCTGCTTGGTGCCTGTTGCTCTCTTTGGGTAATCCTTCAGGCAGGGCCACTACCAGGGCACTGGAGAAAGGAAATGTATGGGTGTTGGGTAACAGCGCAGGTTGGAAATGGCAGCATGTCTTGTGAAAATGTCAGAAACTCCATATTTTATAGGGGATTGAAGGTATAAAAAGGCGTTTTGCCTTCTGATAATTTTTTTGGCCAGCACCATGAGTTTATAACTTCTTTCCAGAATGCATTTGGCTGTAGGTGTGGAAAACAGGACCTTTATAGTCAACTGAAACAATCAGTTGTAATGGGGGTCATAGATGATAATTTTCATTCTGAGCTGCTCTTTCCCCTGCTGCAGTCGGTTGGACTCTGCTGGAGTGAGGCAGGCATGCAGGTGTGGCCAGACCTCCTTGCAGGAGCCATAGCAAGGCTCTCCTTGTTTTCCATTGGCTTTGGCTCCCACCTTTGATGCAGAGGGATAGACTTGTGTGCTTGAGTTGGCCGAAAACTGTCTGGCCACTATTCAGCAGGCAGATGAAAGCCAGCCTCCTTACGCAGTGTATGCACAGGTGGTGGTGGGGAAGTGTGGGGAGGAAATATGAAAAACATCTTGCTGGGTAGGTGGAGACAGACACCCCGTGTGTGGGCCTTCTCCCTGTGCTAGTGCTCGCTGCAGGAGCAGAGCTGAGCTGGGCTAGGGCTGTTTGGGCTGGAGGGGCACAGTGAGTAGTCATTCAGGGAGCGTGGTGAGCAATCATCCAGTGAGTGCTCTCAGAGAGCTGACAGCATCAGCCTGCCCACTGTGCTGGAGACAAAGGTGTCCTTCTCTCCCCTGGCACCATCCTGTAACCTGACGGCTCTGAGTAACTGACCTGCCTGCCACATGTTCAGCTGGATGCGAGAGGCTTGTGCCTTCTAATTTTAATGAGGTGTAGTGCTTGCAGCCCATCTCTGAGGCTTAAACTGCCAGAAGGAGAGAAAACTGGGAGAGGCCATTTTTTGCAACAGGTTTTTCTCTGAGCTCTGTTTGGTTTTGAAAAGGGGAGGAAAAGGTGTAGGAGCTGTCAGCATATAAGTGAAGCAGGCACAAATCATCTGGGCAAGATGCAGTGACATGGAGGGATGGCAACATTGTCCAGAGTCTGAAGTCCTGAGAAGTCAAAACCATCAGAGCTCTGCTTTGGCAGCCACTGGCTGGCCTGGGAGGGCACAGACTTGGAGCAGGGTCTGTCCTGTGCAATGGATCCTGTTCAGCTGGGGACAAAGGTGCTGCTGCATCCCCAGGGAATCGTGCCTGGAGGTCCAGCAGTTCAGAAGGGGATTGCTCCCTGCTGAGTCCTGCTCCTTTCCCGTGCCCCATGCCTAGAGATCATAAAAGGTGGAAGCTTTCAGTTTGCCCAAATCATGAGTATGTAGCACGCCACGTCTTTGTTTCTAATAGCCAAGAAGCTGCTGTTCCCTGGCTCTGTGCTTTGGGTGGTCTTGCCAGCATGCACAGCGTGAGCGGCGGGATGAAGCCATTCCCCTGCCATGTACCCAGCTGCATACAGGGCAAGCTTTGGCCAGTGATGGTCAAGGGTGCTAAATAACTAATCCTTCTTCCTTGAGGCAGAGCTGCCTGCTGAATGCAGGGCTCTGGAGTGCCGTGCTAATGTCTTAACCGCACTATTTCTTTGCTCTGTCCTTGAAAAAAGAGACAAAATTGGCATTAATTCTTTCTTGGCATTTATAGAGCACTTAAAAACCACCAGAGCCCTAGCCAGCGTGCAGATTGAGGACAGCAGTGAGGTAACTGGGAGAAAGTGAAATCTGCCCATGGTTTTGTGATGATGCAGGATTCAGCTGAGCTGAGAGAGGCTACACATAAGCATCAAAAATTTCAGAGGAACCAGAGCACCTTCCAGCCTTCTCTATTGGCTTTATTTGTGTCACATTGGCTGCAGTTGTCAATGTGAACATTTCTGCTATTCCAACTGGAAGAAAGTTTTTTGTATACTCAGCCAAAAGGGCTGGCTCTGGGGTATGTTCCTGAAAATGCATACGCAGGCATGTGCATCCAGGCAGAGACAGCCTGGATTTCATGAGCTGGTGATGGCAGGGCCAAGAGGATGTGACAGATGGCTCCTCCTGGAGCTCCTCCACCGCGGTACAGAGGGGCAGGAGAAGGGCCTTATCTGAACTCATCTTCTCTGCAGCTCTAAAACTCCGCTTCCCCTTTGCCTTTGATGTGCTTCCTCTTATCTCTTTCTCTCTTGGTTCAATTTAGAGTAGCTCAGAGAATGTGTAGATCTAATTTTAGATGAACCCACTTCTGCCCTGAGATTTCACACGTTTGGTCTTCACAGGAATACACAGCTCCCCGTGAGAGCTGGCATGCACTGTATGGTGGGCGGCTCAGGGAACTGGTGCTGCTGCACGCCAGTGCTTTTTAATTCTCAGTTGCTAGTCTGAATCCAGCCCAAGGTGCTTTTGATGCCAGTCTTTGATAGTTAGCAGAGCTCAGCGAACAGTGGGTTGGTCAATTGACTCTGCTAGCAGAGAAGTGTTTCCTTCCAGAGACCTCAGGGCCAGAGCACTAATTCAACATTTCTTCTTGGCAGCAATTTAGGGACTAAGGTGGAAAATTTCTCCCTCCTTAGTAAATGTAGTTCCAGATCAGGAAATGAGGCCTTTTTGGTAGGATGATGTGGATTAAGTGCTGTGTTACTGCTCCTCACATCTCTCTGCTGTGGAGGAAGAGGTCTCCAAGGTTGCCCTGGAGGGTGACAGAGATGCGTACTGGAGACTTGATATCTAATCTATATCTAATAATGCTGCATGTTGACGCTGGCCCTCCCACCAATACAGTACATGACATCAACCAGCGTTTTTAAATGAGATGTTTGGATAGACCAAGTGTTGCACTAATTTGGCATAGGAAAACTTTCCTTTCTGAGGGCAGACACGGCATTTTAACAAAATATATCCCAAAGCTTGGTGTCATCTAATGATAGCGAAAAAAAGTGTTGTGGTACCAGGCACCATGAAATCACTGGCTGCATTTCTGGTCTGAGCTCTGATGTTGAATCAGAGAATCTTCTACCGCTGTCTGTGTGCGTAGTGAAGTGGAGGATCTCTGAGGTGTTCAGAAGAGGCCAAGCATGGTGCAGCTAGTGAAATGGATGGCAGTGCTGTCCTGAATGTCAGTGGGAATGGAGTTAGGCACCACTCAACACTACTGGAAGTGCTTTCCCTGGTTTGATCAGATTAGCTTATGTGGTTCATTAGTCCTAAATCTGCCACTAAGTGACAGCAAAAACCCACAAGTGAGGAAAAGAAGGCAGAAGCAGGATATGCAGATATAACTTAATTTTTAGAAAGGAAAAAATCCTAACCAGAAGATACAGAGGTGTTACATATTTATGGCAGTCAGTCAGCTTTGTGATGCTCCCTTTGTGCTTGAGCATCTCGCTGTTTGTATTTCTCATGCAGTTCTTGTAGCCTGATGGAGAACCTTGGGTTTTATGCGTTCGGTTATTAAAATTCCCTAGCAAGCAATTTTGATCTGGCTGAATAAGCAGAGGTAAGATGCTGGTGTGGAAATGGACAAATGTTGCATGTCTATCCCTGTTATTTTTAATCCTCAAATAGTTATTTATACAAATAAGTCAAGTTGTGGTATCCCTTTATATACAGGGATGAAAAATAAAGGCCTGTACTGAGATGAAAATTTCTTACCAGGCATTGTCGCACAGAGGTTTGCCTGAGACTTTGCTGGCTACTCTAGCTGTGGAGAGAGTATTTCCACCAGTGTCATGTCGCAAGGTGTCTTCATCATGCAACAGCATTTTTAAGGTCAGATGTTTTCAGCTGCCCTATTGTTAGGTAACAGATGCCCTATTGTTCTGGTAACAGATGTCTACAGGTGAAGCACAGCCCTTGTGTTTGTTAATTTTTCTTCCCCAAGTAAAAGATGTGCTTTCTCGGCCATCAGTGTCACTAGAATTAATGTCTTAAGAAATTACTCCCTCCTGTATCCATGGGATCTTGCCTCCTGATCCTTGAACTCCTAGAGACACAGTGTGTGTGCAAAAATGTATAAGCCTTTGCTGAATGTAACTTCAAGCACTCCCACCTGGGGCTGGGAACGCATCAGATCTTGTAGGCTAAACAGTGTTGGGAATGTCATCGCCCAGCAGTGAGAGCTCCAGCAGAACCAGGGAGCTGTATGCTTCTGAAGCTGTCCTCAAAATTATGGCAGTAGGAGAGTGAAGGTTTTTCCGTGATAGCAACTGAAAGCCAAAGACACCACTCAAGGAACGGCTCCCTGAGCATATAAAAAATAATGCTGCAGATTGGTTGTGAACGGGGCTTTGCGTCGGGGGGGCTGGCAGGAGGTGGCCATGGGCAGAGGCTGTGACACAGAGCTTGGGAGAAAGGCAACTGCAACCAGAAGTCAGATGGACTCTGACAAGTGGTTCAAACAGGGTGTGTTTTTGTGGCTGGAGTATGCAGATTTCTTCTACCCTGTTTCTCACCGCAGTGAGCGCACTGGATATTTTTCGCTCCATGTTTCATTGTTGGTGCTCCTGGCTTTCTTTGGCTTGTGATCTTTCCATCTGCCAAAGGCCCTGCTGAGTGGGATGCCATGGAGAGACAGCGGAAGTGCTCAGCAGTCTGAAAAGGGATCTGGCAGCCCCAGCTGGGGGTCTCCTACCTGCTGACTTGAGGCCAGGGGAACAGCAGCTGCCAAAAATCTCTGTTAGGGCTATAGCTGTCAGTGACAGTGGCCAGTCGTAGGAGAGAGCGATGCTCGTGCAGCTTGTTCTGAGCTCTCTGCTCTGGACTTTGCACCAGCACAGGATTAAATGGGGCTGATGTCCTCAGAACGAGACAGAAAACCAAGGCCCTGACCCTTGGTGGCTGTCTTGATCCAAGATCTGTCACCCTCCTGGTAAGAGCAAGTGTGACAGCAACTCCGGGACAGTCTCCAGCCTTGGTAATTACTTTCCGCATACCCTCTGCAAAATGCCACATCTTGAAGTCCACCAGTGTGCAGGCAGTGCTAGTGCAACAGTAACTGGGCTGTGTTGTCTTTTTTCCCCTTTTAAATTTTTTTTCTTTTTTTTCTCTTTTGTCTCTGAATAGCAATGCCTCTTACCCCTGCTGGGAAAAATAACTGGGCTAGGTGAGACACTGTTCTGGTCTCGTAAGTCATGTCATCTGTCTTGTTTGGAGTGGCTAGCGCTTTCCCCCATGTGTTTTTCCCCATTGCTGGTACTGGTGAGACAGACGGTGTGGGAGTTCCTGCCCTGCTTCCTGGCACTTGATGTAGTACATCCCCATGCTGGCTGACCTAAGATTTGTCTGGCACTTGATGTAGTACATCCCCATACTGGCTGACCTAAGATTTGTAATCACTTGACTAAAACAGAGTCAGTGATTTGCTGCATCAGGATCAGAAAAACATTTGTTGCATTTTGTAACATGCAAAAAAGCTCAAATGTTCACAAAATTTGTCTAGTCCTGAAGTCTGTTTCAAAAATGGGGCTGTGGTTGGATCTGTGTTTGGTACAACTCACCTAGACCAAACTGCGAGGATGATGGCTCTCCATACTTGTGTCAGGTTCTTCATCTTGCTATGGTTGAATGTAGTGTCCAAATCCTTCACTTCTGCAAGGGACTGTGAGGTTTTTAGCCACATATGAGAGAGCTGCCAGCAGTGGGACTGGCAAGGGCTGATTCCCTTCCCTGCTTCTGGTCCTGCTATCCCTTCTCTCCTCGCCACCCCTGTGCAGGCAGGGATTGCAGGCACTGGGTGTGAGTCAGTGTCAGGCTCCGTGTGTCGCCACCCCATGGGAATGGTCATGTGACATTATTCTGTATTTTAAAGATGGTTTATATATTGACAGTAGCGCCATTGTGAATGTGCAATTGATTTTGTTTCACCGCTACTATTTTTATGTCTGGTGTTTTGTCCCTCAGAGATAATTGCAATTTGCTCCATGTAACTAGGTTATGTTTGACATTGGTAACGTGCGGATAGTTGCTATCTGACACAGTGTCTCCTTGTAATCTGTGCCTAAGAAGGATGTCAAGTCATCTCATCTCTTTCAGGAGCCAGCATTGTCTGTTTAGGTGTGCAGAGTGAACTCAGTGCTTGCTGGGCTTCTTGTTTTGGTTAATTTGTTTTTTTTATAACCAGATAAATGTCAAAAGCAATCTGGAATCTGCTGGATTCACAAACAGTAAATAGATACTGTTGTCCGAAAAGCGGGTTCTTTACCTGGTGTGCAATCAGCCAATTCTCACACACTCAGGAGAGATATTGCTTTATTTCATTTCTGCACAGAGATGGGTGCTAGGTGGTAATTCCACAAAGCTAGCACGCAGAACCACTGTCAGCCTTATTTGTACACATCCATTACCATATTTAATTCCCTAATACATACGCAGTGCTATGATTCGTTAAAATCTCTTTGCCTACTATTTAAATTAATGAGCATGCTCAGTTGTCCTGCAATTTGAGTCTGGGGTGTAATTGTGGTAGGGGGCTCATGAGTCGGTGGTCGCAATTCCCTGCCGGAATTACCTTTCCCCTAATTTCCTTCTTGGCAGGTCTTAAGTAACTCCTCATGGTTTATTGATCAAGACAGTAATACATCACCCAGACTTCTGCTCCTGGACAATCTGTTAACTTAGACAAAACCATATTGTATAATTCAGTTAGGGTCACCTTAGACGTCTGCTCTCAGGCAATCTATTAACTAAGTGTAGTTAGGGTAGGGCTTTACAGTGGACATCTATAACAGCTACATACTTATCCTTTCTTATACATATATGCATTCTGATTTATGTAGATTATGTAATGCATGTCTTTAAAACATCATCTTTAACTGTGCATGTCCCGTGGGGGTCTCCAGTGGTCTCAGGTGGTCGTCTCGAGCCATAGACCCCATAGGCTCTCTGCCAAAGTTCATGTAGTGGTCATCCAGTATTTTCCTTTTGTCTTTCTTCATTCACCCAGTATTTGTCCAGGTTCCCATCCGCAGTGTTCCATTACATTACTCCTAGTTCTCCTAGTTCCTTCAATTATTATATTTACAACTGATCACTGGCCACCTCTTGGCAGGGTCAGGGCTATACAGGGACCAAAAGCAGCTTAATAGTTAACCAATATGAATACCACGTTTCTAATGTGGTCCCAGGTTTCAGAAACAGAAGAGGTTCTGGTTTTGATATTCAGCATACAACAGATTTGAAATTTTTTGTGGGAGAGGTTTGCTCCAATTTAAGCAACCACTTAGAGCAGAGGATGATTTCCTGATGCCTATGAAATAGCTACATACTGTGGCAATATCTCCCCGTATCTTCATAAAAGGTCAGTCCCCTGGACGCTCAGGTCTTCAGACGAGTTTGGCACTGGGCGTAGTAAAGGTTTTCTGGAAATCCAGCCATTGGGATAATGAGCTGTTCTGAAAAAGATGGCTCAAATGTTTTATGCTGTTGATCTCCCATCCCATCCATTTTTAAATAATTTACCTGGTATAGTTTTCATTGCTTCTCTCTGACAGTGGGATGAAACCTCTGTGCCTGCTGTTCAAAATCACACTGATGTCTTGCTGCCTTATCATATTTCATGCTGAGAATATTTTATGAGCTGTTGGTGATCCTCCTTGCAGGCTCCCACTTCCCCAAGCATCTCATCCTTGTTGCAGATCCCTGTCTGCAGTTATCGCCCCCTGAACTATGTTACTTTGCTTTTTCTATGCAGACAGATCTTTATTTTGAGCCTTACTTTCCCTGTTTCTGGATGGATCCTTTTGTGTTTCTTAGCTCTCTCACTGCTGCTCCAAATTTAGCATCATCTGCAGTTGTAATTAATATGCTGTTTGCCTTTGTTTCAGGTCATTAATAAGGATGTTGAGTAAAAATCTTCTGCCTATTGATTCTGGCATGTTCCCATAAATAGCATCTGTGCACAGGCACAGTGTACTTGGAAGCCTAGCAACCCGCCGGCTCCCCGTTTGCACGGTAGTTTAACCTCGTGTGTCTTGTCTCTCTTGCATCCTCTCCCTGTCCCTGTGGTTCTCTCTTTTGTCCTTTTGCACAGGCTTACTTGTTTTCTCTTCCTCCCTCATCCTCTTTGTTCCCTCTCTTAAATGCTTTTCCCACTGCTTCAGTTCAGAAACATTTTGCTTATGCTGTGCTCTATCGAGTGAGCTCATGGTTGGAAATGCTCTTGTCAGACCTTATGCAGGGCTCCAGGGGGAGAGCGTGCTACCTGCCCAGGGGAGTGATGTGTTGGGGCCCTGCTCACCATGGAGGCATTTAACACCAGTTTACTCCATTAAGGCGTGGTTTGTGTGTTGCAGAGCTTGCGAGGGTGTGGGGGTGTGTGGGGGATGTCGGAGACAATGGAAGAAGGAGGTAAAATTCCTATGTTTGAGAGTAATTCTGCCTTCACTTCTTGAGAAGGAGTAGGGAGAAACAAGGAGGAACCCACTTAAAACCTCTGCTCTGCTGGATTAAATCATGCTTCTTTGAAACAGATCCTGGTTCACCATCCAGTCAAAGGCAGCTCTGGGCTTGGTGATTGATTTGTGCGGAGCCCAGAGCTCTTGGCACAGGCTCTGCTGTTGCAGGCACTTGCACCCAAGGTCTCAGACTTCTCCTGTACCTGCAGCAAGCCCTAAACCTCGCTGCAGAGTTTTGGGTCTTAATTGGGATGGCAGTTAGAGCTGTTGGCTGGGGACATTTGTTTTGTATGTGTTGGGGGTAGAGCTCTGGTCCTGGCAGAGGGCTTTGGCTGGTACTGCAGGCTGGCTGCCTGTGCTCAAGGATCCAGCTGGTGGGGCAATGAGATCAGAGCTACCTTGTGGGCCTTTCTGCACAGCTGCGGGTACCCTCCTGGCTGCAATGGGTACCTGGATGGGCATAGCTGAGGACAGCTGTGGGCATGTCTGTGACCATTACTGTAAAAGGAGGTCCAGAGGCTACGTTTCTAGGGAATTGTCCTAAAGCCAGCATGTTCAGATAAATGGGAGAAAAGTAGACTTGACCAAAGCTAAAGCTCCTGTAATCATTGCTTTGAGCAGACAGCAATTCAAACAAACCATAGCCAGCTGAAATCCTCTAAAGCTATGTAAACTTGGGGCTCCACCACCTGTCCAGGCCAAGCTAGTTCTTGCTCTGGGGAGCAGCAGGCATGGCTCACAGCATTCCCACACCATCCTAGGGGCTAGGGAAGATAATTGAGCTCTTGTTCTGAGTAAATTCTTGAAAGAAACAGTTTTACAGTAGCAGAAGCAGGAGTAAAAGGCCCAAGAGGGCCCTGCAGACTTGTGGAGCTCCTTGCCATGCAATGCCACAGTATCCAGAAGATGCAGAGGTATGTGAGAATGACATGTGCCTAATAACATGGGTATCTGCATTAACAGAGTAGATCTGAACTCTCACACTGAACATGGTAATTGGGAGCTGATGCTGAGAAGGAGCTGCTTTTGGGCCTGTGTGTGGCAGGAGAACCCTACTGCAGGTGGAAGGCCATGGAGTCGGCGCTGGGATGCGTTCCCAGCCCAGTGGTACACTTTAGCTCCATGCCAGGCAGATGGCTCCCTGCCAGTGGCTCAGTGAAGCAGACGTTCCATGCTGCCTTCAGTCCATGAGTGAGGCAAAACTGAATAAACGATTAGAAAATGGCTTGAAAGGATCTTCCTCCTCTCCCTCTGGCTTTAGTATGAAACTGTGAGCTGCATGGTTCTAGCTTGCTTTTCACAACACCAGGAATACCAGCCTTAAACCCACTGTCTTTCACAGATCTGTTCATTGGCTGCTCTGTTTCCTCTGTCATCCCAGGTCTCTCCAGACAGCTTTTTCTGCTGTGTTAGCTTTTCCTTTTTCATTTTTTCCCTCTTGAAGTCCTCATTCCACTTTTCTTTCTTTCCTTTTTTCTTTCTTTCCTTTTTTCTTTCTTTCCTTTTTTCTTTCTTTCCTTTTTTCTTTCTTTCCTTTTTTCTTTCTTTCCTTTTTTCTTTCTTTCCTTTTTTCTTTCTTTCCTTTTTTCTTTCTTTCCTTTTTTCTTTCTTTCCTTTTTTCTTTCTTTCCGGCTCTCTGTGTCTCTCTCTGGTATTAGCATGACACAACCTTTTGTCAGGTGGCTTCAGAGCTTCTGCTCAGGCTGCTGTACTGTTGGTGGAACTCCCACACCCTGGCTCTCTTGGATGCTGGCCCTGCCTGCCTGGCAGCTGTGTGTGCTCCATCCCCAGGCTTGTGGCTAGTGAGTCCTCACCCAGCCCTTTTCTAGCTCCATCTTCCTTATTCCTCAAGCACCTCTTGTCTCTGTGCAGTCAGTGCTGGGACTGGCTTGGCCTTCCAGTGAGGACAGCCACATGGAAATGCCTCTTGGCCTCATAGCTGGGCATCGTGGGGAGGCGGGAGTGCTGCCAGCTTGCTGTTCTTCCTTCACATCCATCATCAATGGCTGCTGACAACCTCCTACGCCATGCTCCAACACAGCCCTCTCCCAAGCTGCGCTCCTGCCAGCCCTACAGCACCAGTTGAGGGGAGGAAAACCAGTATATTATTCCTCCTCAACAAGATGGTCATCTGTGCTCTGAATTCAGAGCCTCTGGTGCTTGTGGTGGCCTGTGATTGTACGTGAAGCCAATATATATGGATAGGACAGCTCAGCCTTCAGTTTATAGGTTAAGTTTGAAATGCTGCGGTTTCCTTGTGAGTGTGATTTTGCTTTGATAAGTCAGCCTGGTTGCAGAGTTAGCTCGCTAAAACGTGCAGAAGACTAATCTGGCTATTTTAGCAGCTTCCTTTTTGTACATTAATTACCTCACTAAATTAAAAAGAACTGTATAGTTAACTGTTTGGATTCAAGGTTGTTTATTGGTACTTGTCTTGTGGGGTTTTTTTTTCCCTTTTTCTGCAATAACTGTGTTTTTTACTCTTTATTACTTAGGAGACCTGTTTAGTTACAGGTCAGGGAGTTTTTCAGTATAAGGGGAAGTTGCTATTAATGGAGCTGCTTTCCTCCACAGTGTAATCCTTTTGTGTTTCATGGAGATGTTAACCCCCACACACACGCTCCCCATCCTCCAAAAATGAGCCAGGTGGCTAAGTAGTGGCTCTCTTTGCACACAGTTACTGTAGCTGTGCATAATTAATGTAAAATCAAATGGTTTATAGTCCGATTTTTGGGTTGAGTTCATAATTTGTTCTGCAAAGGAAAGCTTGAGACCTATCTTTACACAGCAAATATTTGTCATCTTGGCTATTTACACATTGGGAATTAGTGGCCAAGTAATATTTTCAGGAACCCTAATTCCTATAAGAACCACAGAAATCTGGTATCACTGTACAGTGCATTTGTCTGACAGGTTTTGTTTCTGCTCTGGTCACCAAACTCCTGAGTACTTTTGTTTGTTTGTTTGTGGGGATGTTTCAGCCCTCAGGATATATATTAGGAAAATTCCTGCTGTTATGATTCCTTGTCTGCAAAGCCTAAAAATAAGCATGTTGCATGGATATAAGCCCCAGCTGTTTTAGCTTGATCATTGCGGTAGTGGCTGGGGCTGGCAAGTCCCTGTGGGGCTGGAGAGGGCCAGGAGGATGGAGCTTGTGGTCGTGGCCCAGGGAAGCCCTGGGAAAGCCCTATATGATCAGGGCAGCGTGTTTCTGGGAGACTCTGAGGGTATTTCCTCAGTCTGATGCTCATTCTCGGTTGGCCTTTCTGCCTCTCCGCTTGCTGAGCCACACAGGCGAGAGGCAGCTTGTTCCCAACCATGGCTGTTGGGAGAGTCCAGCATGCCGGCTGCCCCCTGTGAAACGGGCGTCCCCCTCCTTTTGCTGGGGCACAATGCCGGTCAGTCCCTGTCCTGAAGTATAGCTGAGCTTGCCTGCTCATGGTTGATGGCTGGAGACATGCTGCCCGCGAGGCTGCCTGTGCAGCAACAGGTCTCCTGCAGAAACATTTCAGATAAATCCTCCTTCCATTTGTAGCCCAGGGCTTCCCAGGAAGTGTGAATCAGGAATGATGCTGGGAGGTGCTGTTCAAAGGTATGGACACAGGGCAGCATATAGACCCTAGGGCAGCCCCAGATTCCCAAAATACTGTTGCCCGTTCTTCTGCAATGCTGGTGGTGTGGAGTGGGATGAATGAAAGGGTCTCTGTTAAGCTGAGCTCTATCAAGCTGAATCATCAAATGGCATAAATCCCTTGTATTCAGTGCAGCTATTTCGTGTAGTCTGTATGTTACCTACCACTCAGCCTCTTTCTTGCACTGGACAGAGAAGGAAAGTGAGATCAACCTTAATGTTGCATATGTCTTGTTCTACCCACTTCAATTCTGGTTTTAAGCATGATCATGATTAAGATGGAGGGATGCCTTGAGAAGCACTTCGTCAACTAAATGATCTGTTGCATTGAAGTGGGAGAAAAAGCCCCTCTTTGTGCTTTAAGGAAGCAAAGAGACTGCTGAAGACAGGAGATTTCAGCCCCTGTGACCAGCATGAGGTTTACCAGTCATAAAGCGCACAGACAATATGTTCTTGCAGTGATTCAGGACCATAACCTTAATATTTTTGTTAGCTGGATAATGTTAGTATTCTGTATGTCAGAGATCTGTTCCCACAATTACAGTCATTTGAGTGATTTGGAAGGCCTTATTTAGTGATGTTTCTACACAGCTCAACATCATGTACAAGAAAATGACAGGATAGGTTTTTTCCTAATTTCATAGAAGTCCAAGTCCTTGCACTGACAAGGCATGTACAAGAACTGCAAGAATGCAGTGGAAACTGGAGTGTGAGGAGTTTTGGTGCTGGCATTTTTACTGATCTGAGAGTAATCTGTAAACTCAACAAAATCTGTAAATAACATGCAGAGCAAACGCATGATTTTCAGTTCATTTTTGTACCTCCCTTCAGGAAGCAGTCAGAAGTCTGAATTTGGCGACAGACTTCAGCGCATTGGACTCAACTGCACAGATGACCCTTTCTGGGAGTAGCTTGAATGCTGCAGCCTGCTGAAAAGGAGAATTGCCTCTTCTGGTGATGGTGTCCAAAGCAAGTTTTAGAGATGCATCATCTTTACTAGGACCATTCTAGCTCCATTTGCCTGTTGTATTTTGTGAGAAAGGCTTTGGTTTGCTGTGCAGGAGATGATAGGATTTTGGGCCATGTACATAATGTGAAACAGTGTGGGTAAATCTGTTTTTGATGGATCCGCCAGTGGAGCGGATAAGGTCCATTTACTCCTTCAGTCCGCAGGGGTGACAATCAACATGAAATATGGTTGCTGTTATTTTACCAAATGTCTTTATATTATATTTTCTCTTAGATGCTGTAATTTCAAGCACTGTGAGTTGGGAGTTGATAGAGGGACACAGTAGACACTCACCTACATATACACATTTTTGTTTTCTTTTTGCAAAGATAGATGTTTTACATTACATACTGGGAAAAGCTGATTGTGAATTCCTTTCTAGCCACTGCATGCCTAACAAGGTTCCCTGCTGGACAGACTTGTGCAGACACAAGTAGAAAACCCCCTTTTGGGGATAGGGTTTTCCCTTTTTGTTCCAGTAACTCTAGGTATTAGAAATAGGCTGTTTTAACCAAAACATGCCTGTGTGTGTAGAGTGGCAGGGAGCCCTGGCTAAACAGCACATCACTTCAGACCGTGCAAACTCATTTGAGGTTGTCCTGTAATATTCTTATTGTTTGAATGCACTCTTGTTCTAATTTTACGCTTGTAAAATGAGCCTGTACTCTTTAGGTACCGTATGAGAAATCAACACCTATGGGAAGGAGACATAAGAGTCTATATATCATCATAGCTGGATAGCTTGAATATGAGTAGTTTTGAGTGGTCCAGTTTATTTGGGACTTATAAAATACTTTCCTCCTAGCTGTTCCCATTTTCTCTCCAGTCTCTCTCCAAAAGGAGGAGCAGCTCTAATGCACTGTTCTTCCAACCCTTTCCCGTAGTCTGCTCTTTGTTGCAAGTCAAAACAACTCAGGCTATGGATCGTCCATCACACAGGAATTCAAAGACACTAGAGACAAAAACATCGAGCACATCAAAGGAGAAGCAATCGGTGCACAGATGCGTGGCTCGAGCAGGTGGGCCCTGTTCCACTGTCTCATTCTGCTGCCCCAGCCACCCATTCCCCCAGCCCCTGGGTGGGGGGTATTATTTTAAGCATGGGGGGTACGCTGCAGGACACATGTGCTTGGGCTGTGTGTCTAGCCTGGAGCCAATGTGGTGAGTAAGGAACAGACCTCCCATGCTGTGTTGGCCATCTGAAAAAATGCTCAAAACAAGTTTACTTTGCCAATTTTTTGATTAAATGAAGGCAAAGCAGTTCCTGAAACTGAGGGAGATGGTGAATGCTCCACTTCCTGGCGCATTTTTATTACCGAGTCATGAGCTCCTGATGATAAGAGAAGTTTTTATTGTGGAAACTCTGACACAGCTCATATCTTTAGGGTGGAACATGATACTCTTAAACTAGCTGACAGATCGGACTCGAGCAAAGACCTGTGTGGAGGAGGCTGGCAGTGTCCCGTTAGTAGAGTTGTTGCTACTCTTCTGACACGAGTGATGAACTCTCACTCCACTGTACTTGGCGAAGGCTGAGAACCTCACCTCCTGTGTGCCCAGCCTCATCTTCAGAGTGACCCTGCAGGCTTCAGCAGGCAGGGGCAAGGACCATCTTTACATCAAATAAAGGAAAAACAATGGCAGTTGTCACATCCTGTGTTTTGTTTTTGTGTCTTTCAGCATATTTCTGTTTCCTGATGACGGCCCTGGGCGTGACGGCTGGTGCGCATCGCCTGTGGAGCCACCGTTCCTACAAAGCCAAGCTGCCTTTGCGGATCTTTCTGGCTGTAGCTAACTCCATGGCTTTCCAGGTGGGGTTGTGGTTGCCTATCCAGATTCTTGGCCTCCAGGCAGGTTTCTCTCCTGTGCAGGGATCCCATCAGCTTAAAGACAGCAAAAGAAAAAAAAAATTGGCAGAAAGACATTTGCTGATAACACACTCTGGTGGCTCAGGGGGTGCAGAGCCCCTCTCACCACCCATGTAACTATGCATTAGACAGTCCAGGAACAATAATTACTTAAGGACCAAGTTGAACGTGCCCAGATCAGGAGCTCAGCACCCCAGCAGCCTATCTGTGGCACAGGTCAGGCCCCACACTTCACAGGACAACATGAAAACTTTTGTAAGGGGCACTTGATGCAAATATGTCCGCATAATCAAGTCTATTTGTCCATCCAGGCAGTTGGAGATTTTGATCTGCCCAGAAAGGAGAGCAGGCATCCTTTCACAATCTTAATTTATCTCTGTTTTATGCAGCATTTTTCACCAGTAAAATTCAAATACGTTTGCAAAGAAGTGTGTTACTACTCACTGATAGGCAGTCTTAGACCTCAGAAATATTTGTGTAACACCCAGCTGGTGGTAGGAGTTAGCCCAGAACCAGGATCTTCTCGGTGTGAATTTAGTTACTCTTTTGCCTGTTCAAAATAGAGATGTGAACCTGTACTAACATTAAACTTATTGAGCTTGGCTGCCGTAACCACTTGTGGCACTGAGTACCGTGTGTGTGTTGTGCCTTGAGTTTTCAGCTTTTTTCCTTCAGTCTATTTGGTTGACTTCTCGTTCATGTACCTTGACAGAGGATGAAGAGTCCCTTTATCCACTTCTGTACTGTTACTTATCATCTTTGATTTACCTTTTTTTTTTAAGGTGGAAAGAATTAATCTTGTTAATCCTTTTAGACGTTACAAAGAGCACAGTGCTTTTGCTTGCATATGGGAATGTGTCCATTTTGACTATAACCTTCCTTTATTCTGAGCCATATTCCAGCTGCTTTGTGCTGCTCAGTTCCTTGCAGAGCTTTACAAGCCCTTTGCTCAGCATGTTAAAGAACTGTTTTGAGAACCCCCTGGTTCTCCTGTTTTACAGCCAATCTTACCTTTCATAAGTAATTTAAATGAATGCGTCGAGCTGGTTGCAGTGAGCCTGCATGTTGGGATGTTGGAATTTCATTGCATTCTGCTCCCTTGTTGCTGTGGTTTTTGCTTTTGGCTGCATTGGCCTCATCACTGCTTTTGGCTGAGGACATGGTGTGATTCTGAGGCAAGGAAGTACTTCAAAGTATCTTCAAGCCACTTTTGTGCCTTTTGTATCGGAAAGAAAATGAAAGGCCAAATCACCCACTCTTAAGTTTTAAGTAGTCTGAAGCCTGCTCCTAATTACCATGACATCCATTGCCTGCTAAAGGCTGCTTTCACCACCATGAGCAGATAGTGAATGAGTTTTCAGGTCCATCTCCCTCATGTTGGTTTTGGGAGGAAGTGGTAGCATTGGAGATACCTACAGCGTCCCTGGATGCTGAATATTGAGGAAATATTCAGACTTCTTGAAGGGCAGGGGAAACTCCACTGAAGGGTTTTAACTTGATGCTGCATGGGCTGTGACATGCTGTACTTCCTCTGAAATACTATCAGGTGCAGCCATTTTTGCCCTGTTGCCCAGTCCATTTTTTTATGATTGGAGCATGCTGAGCTGTGTTTCTTCTCTCCATCTAGAGTGAAGCTCTCACAATTTTGAAAGACTGTGCTTCTTGCTGTCACATGTCTGTTTCAGCAATAGGTAATACCTGGCTTATGTCTACTTGATCTGCTAGTGTTTAAGTTTCAGCGTCTTACTTGGGATGTGCTGGTGCCTCCTCTGCTAACTGCATTGTACTATTGCTCCTGGCCATCTCTGTGAAACAAGCTGTGTTGTTCAGCTAGGTTGTGCTGTGGCCATTTGCACACCAGCAACAGTGGTTGTATGGAAATTTGTGTCAGCACACTGAGGTTGTTCCATAGCCCAATTTTTTGTCATGTTTTGGTCTGCAGGTTTATTAAGGGACCTGCTAATGAAACCTCATGTCTGTATCACTGTCACAGCATGATGCTGTCGCTCTCTATTTTGGAAGGGATTTCACTCCTGCGTTTACCTAAAATTTGATCAAGAGTGATGCGTTCCTGAAAAATGGTTGCTATTAATACACTTGGAGCATATTTACATGTGCTATGCTCCAGTTCTTGCTGTATTTATTGCCAACAGTTCTGGCCTCTGGCCTTTATTTCCTCTTAGCCTTTGTGATTTTTAATTAGATGCAATTCAGTCGTTTCACAGGTTCCTAACCCCTTCATCTGGGGAATCATGTTTTTTGCAAGCCCTGCAGGTGTTAGCTGTGGTATAAAAAGCCAGGTTAATTTCTCATGGTATCATTGCTTTGACCTGGTTACCTTCTGTCCCACAAATAATTTTATCGAGTGCTCTTGTGACAAACTGATCAATAGTCTCACTTGAAAAATTATTTCTGATTAAGAAAGAGGACCTTTCCTAGGTGTGCTTCTTGCATAACCCTGTTTTATTTTTAAATGACTTGATCTTGGCATTTTCCAGTCTTCTGGATATTCCCGCTGAAGCCACTTGAAGCAGTGTAGAGGCTTTCCTTCCCTTTGATTTCTCTGCAGGAAAAAAATAAGATGGCAGCAAGGTAAAGATCTCCCCTTGTTCTCACTGAGGAGTTTGGTGACTTCCTTTGCTTCACTCAGTTTACTTTGTTCTCTTGTGCAATGGCATAGTTGAGGCGCGACATACTGGAGCACTGGTAAGGGGCTGATCTTTGCTGCCACCTCTCAGTGGCTTAGATGAGTCAGTGCTGCAGAAAAGTGTTCCCCTCATACCCAGCCCACTCCCAGGGTCACTGTGGCCATAGCGTGACAACAGTACAGGGCTGAGCACAACTGAGTGCAATGGAGCTGAGATCTTCCCGGGGCTTTTGTTTTTCACTTGTCCCTTGTGGGCTCTTGCAGACGGAGAGCATCTTTGCAAGGCTGAAATTGGACATAGAGACATTTGAGCTGGATTCTTTAGCTGCTCTTTGCAGTTGTTCTTGGATCCCCTCAGCAGCATGGGCAGCCTCAGTGCTTTCTCTCAAATGTTGGCAGCTCAGAGAAAGAGCAATGATCTCTGCAACGCTTTCAGCAGAGGGCTTTTATCTCACAAAATATAGATATATACAGTTGTCATTAGCCTGGGCTTACTGTGTCCCTGCAGTATATTCAGCGCCACGATGGCTGCCACACTGTGGTTACTTCACAGACACCGCAAATGGTTTGCTCAGTTCTGCTGGGAGCAAAGCTGCTGTGGTTGGTGGTTGTGGGTGCTAGTGCTGTTCCTAAAAGTAACCCAAATACCCTTCCTTTGGGTATTACTGCTTGGGTACCTCCCTGGCTGTGCAAAGATGGAAATAGCAGAGGAAAGCACACTCCACTAAGCATTCTCTGATTAAAATTCACACTGTTGTGGATCTGGGCATTAACTAACATTTCCATGTTTTGGTGCTGGTGTTGGGCAATTCAATTCATAGATGAGTGTGTGGCCTTGAGTTTTGCAAGTGTTGTACATGCTTGCAATGCCCTGTATTAACAGCTTGGCACCAGTGCAAAAACCACCAGTTCAGTCCAATAGCCAGTGCATCCTGCAGAGCAAACTGGAAGGCTGAAATCAGACTCAGAAAGTCTCACTTTATGGATCCAAGTCTGAAACTGTGGTCTATCCCTTCCTCCCTGCAATCCACGTAATCCCATTTGCAGCCATAAGGTACTTCAGTGACCCGTATCTGCTGACAGAGAGACAGGACTGAACTTGCTTTGTATCTGATCTGGATCCAATGCTGAGCTGATGTTATGGGTCTGAGACTTTTATTCCAGCCTGGCTGGAAATGCAAGACTTGATTTCCCATAAAATAGGCACATCTCTTTTGATATCTTATCCATAGAATGGTTTGGGTTGGAAGAGACCTTAAAGATCATAACCCCCTTGCCGTGGGCAGGGATACCTTCCACTAGACCAGGTTGCTCAAAGCCCCATCTAGCCTGGCCTTAAACACTTCCAGGAAGGGCGCATCCACAGCTTCTCTGGGCAACCTGTTCCAGTGTCTCACCACCCTCACAGTAAGGAATTTCTTCCTAATACCTAATCTAAATCTACCCTCTTTCAGTTTAAAACCACTACCCCTTGTCCTGTCGCTACACTCCCTGGTAAAGAGTCCCTCCCCATCTTTCCTGTAGGCCCCCTTTAAGTACTGGAGGACTGTGCTCTTGTACACATCCCTGCAGACAAAGCGGTAATTTAAGTTGAGGTGCTGGGTTTACTATGGAAGAGGCATCCCTCCAAAAGGCTGAGCAAGTTTAGCTCCTGTTCAGGTTAGGAAAAGGCACATGTAGCTCTGTCCCATTTTCAGTGCTGAGTTTGTGCCTGGAGGGTGTCAGTGGTAACCAGCCGCAACCAGCTTAGAAAAAGGATGCCAGAACTGAGTGCCTCTGCACACTAGTGCCCTGAAAATAAATATGCAAGCTCCCTCATGGCAGGGTCATAAAATAATAAAGTAAGCATGTGTACACGTGGTCCCTCCAGCCCAGTGTCCATCCTTGGACAGCGAACACCCAGGGAGGACACAGGACCGGGGCAGGCCGATGACGGTAACTCCCAAGAGGCTTTTGGCTTCCAGCCATCTCCAGCCCTGGGACGTGTCCAATCCATGTCACCGGTTCCCAGAGCATGTCCTGTTCTGTGTGGGCACTGACAGGAGCAGCGCGATGGGCTGTCTGTCTGCAAAGCTGGGGTCCCTCAGGATGTTTTTAGTCAATAACCTTTTTTGAGGAGCATCAGAGGGGGGCTTGTTGCTCTTACTGTGTGGGGAGCCTGCTCAGCCTCTGTCCTCTCACCCTGCCATGCTTTCTGTGCAGAATGACATCTACGAGTGGAGCAGAGACCACCGCGTGCACCACAAGTACTCGGAGACGGACGCAGACCCGCATAATGCCCGCCGCGGCTTCTTCTTCTCCCACATTGGCTGGCTGTTCGTGCGCAAGCACCGGGATGTCATAGAGAAGGGGAGGAAACTGGATTTCACTGACCTGCTGGATGACCCTGTTGTCAGGTTCCAAAGAAAGTAAGTGGGAGCACTGGGCCCTCATGTGAGGCATGCTGGAGAGGTCCCTCTGCCTGGTTGTCTAGTTGTGGCTCATGCCTTATTTTTATCTTTCCTTTTTCTCCTCCAAGATATCCCTGCCACCTTGATTGCAGGCATTAGGACTGCTGTCCCTCTGGCCCCCGCTATTGCTATGTGGCTGACGCTTGCTGACTGTCCTTGCAGGCTCTGCTGCACAAGCAGTGAGCCCTGTCCTTGTCCCTCTGTTTTTCCAAAAAGCCAGGGCTGGCTGTGAAAACAGCCACAGCAGAAGTTGCTGGGATCTTGGCCTTCTCCTTTGATCATTGGAGAAAATGCTGTAATCACTACCTGCCTTAATGCAGAAATGCACGTTTCAGTCTGCAAACTCATCTTTGGCACCTGTGGGCCAGTGCAGACCAACCACTTCCTCTCCCAAGACTGTCATTCTTCACAGGATTAATTATCTCCCTTGAGAATTAGCACAGACCTACTTCAGTTTGCTACACACTCTGCGAGAGGTGGGAATTGAGCAACATGCTTTGTCCTCTATGTGAGTACCTGTATTTTAGGTGCAAGAAGACTGTCTTTGCCTGCAAGCATTTGGTCCAGGTACTTCAGCAAATCACATAAGCTCATTTCTGAGTGTTTTATGGGTGAGGGGAGCAGTCAGTTGAGTCCATAAATCAGTTTCTTTTTTGCATTAGAGAAATCCGTGCACTAGCAGAATTACCCCTGTATCAGAAGAGCTCCAGGAGTGAGGAATTCACTGCCCTCCACATGTTGTTGCTTTTACTGGTTCCTCAGTCGACAGTGCCTGTTTGCAAAGGCTCCCTTGCAGTTTGTTGCAGCTCCTCTTAGTGGTGTTATTACCTTTTCCAAGACAACAGCATCTCACGAGAAGCAGGCTCTACTCCTTTAGTTATGCTGCAAATGTCGTGAAGAAGTATGTTTTCTGCAGGGAAGTTATGTCTTAGCAAATGTGTCTGCTCTGGATTTGAATTTAGGACTTCAGAGTTTACCTTCCCTTATCTGGGAAAAAAAATTCATGTTTCTCCTTTCTATAAAGTTGAAGTGTTTCTTTGTTTGTTTGGTTGGGTTTTTTTTTTGACAGCATGGAAAACCTGGCAGGTCAGATCAGTAAGAATCATCATAAACCCTTCTTTGTCACATTTTGTTTTAAGGCCAGTTGTTAGCTTTGATGAATTTAGTGCTGGTGAGCTGTGGATGAGGTACCACATCAGTTTAAAACCACATCACTTCAGCTGAAATCACAGTACTGCTCCAGGCATGACTGGCAGCAAAATTTACCCTCTGTGAAAAACAGAGCAATAATGCTGCATGTGATGTGAAAGAGAGGCTCACAGGTGAAGTGTCTTCATGACAAAGTTTTCATGTGGTGAAAGCAGCGCCATTCCCCAAGCATGTATTGAGGCATTGGTTTCCCTGAACTCCAGGTAAGGACGTTTCTCATTCCAGGATGGATGTTTCAGTCAAAGGGAGACAGAGAAAACATAGTCAGGTGCTTGTTCGGATGCGAAATCTCATGTCTTCATCAAAGACTTCAGTCTGGGCTTCTTGCATCTCACAGAATGGTTTTAATTGGTGCCTGATAAGCTGTTTTCATATTTTATTTTATTTTCCTGGAGTGGGAGAGGCTTTGAACTTTGAAGGAGATTTCTGGACTGGAAAATACTTTTCTCCTGCAGCTGTACTTAAATCCTGGCCTTGAATTGATGAGGTTTGCAAACCTTATCCACAGCCTGGTTCAGAAGTCAGTCAGATGAGTGGGAAATTATCTGTTATCTTTGGTGGAGCGAAGAATGGGGACTGTTTCCTTTGGAGAGCCTTGGCTCAGATAAGTGAAGATAGAGTTCTGTGAGAGAGCTGAGGAGATGCTCTCTTTTCACCATGGTTGGTATTGCTGGAGAGCTACAGATCTCCTTCTGAAGCACATGAGGTACAAACTCCAAATAACAACAAAAAATACCAAAGAACTTGCAGGGCAAGAGGTTAATTTATTTCATACACAAGATGATCAAAACTAGCTGGTGTGTTATAGATGAGAACTATGTTCATGGAAACTTTCTTCCTTCCAAAAATACTGCTAATGTTAACATCTGTTGAAAACTGTTTGTTTTTGTCAAACAAAATTGACAGTTCTTCCTATCTGAAAAACTTTCAGCAAATGGAAAGTTTTAATAACTGTTTAATAAATCCAAACTATGTTCTTTCTCATCCATTCCAGAAAACTCAACAAAAGCAAGGGTCTATTTTAAACCTGTCATATGGGCACAAATAAGATGGGTCTTACTTTGCATTTCTTTTTCTGCACCCTTCAAAATTCTGTCACCTCAGCCTACTGCTCCAGTTTCATGTGGCAGTTTGCTTTGATGATGATACTCCGGGATCACTGTGGGCTCTAGTGAATCTGGGCTCCAGGGAGGTGGAAGGGCTCAATGGGGAAGACGGGGCCTTGTTTCCTCTCGAGCTGGGGACACATTGTAGGTGGCTCCCAAGCTGCACTGTCTTGATGCTCTCCACTTCTAAGCGCCGTTAGCCCGTGCTCCATTTAGAGTCATTTATTTCCTATCTCGCTTTTGGCTTTGCCTCCCCACTACTTGCTGAGCTGCTCCCTTTCTCCACTTGCCTTGGATTAATTCCCCCTGCATGATTTTTCTTTTTATTTCTCCCGCTATGGTCTCTGCTCTTCACCTCTGTGCTCCCTGCATCCTACGCTCTCTCTTCCCTGCCTTGCCTGGGCATGTGGTTTTAGCTGTGCTATAAAGCTTTCCTGTTTGTTCTCAGACTGTTCGGCTTCCTCCCTCCCTGTTTTGCACTGCACACTGATTTTGTCCAACGTATAGAGGAGTGGCAGGGCTAGGGGAGCAGCAGTAATCCTGGCCCCCAGGCCAAGATGCATCTTTCTTCTCACCCTTGGTGGGGTGCCCGTGGTCCCTCAGCAGCTGCTTTGGGCCTGCCACCACTGTTGGAGCTCACACAGTAGCAGTGGTATAGAGGGGAGCTGCTTCTACCCTATGCTGCAGGTTCCCTTCTGATCTGAGCACGGGGGAAGTCTTTGCCAGCTCTTAGCAGTGAACGTGTTTCCAACACAGCTTCACCAATGCCATGCCAAGCCCTGGGCAGTCAACTGTGCAGCCAACTCTGTGCTTCCCCAAGTTTAAAGATGCTCAACCTGGGAGGTTTGCTCTGGGACTGGGTCTCGGCTGTTCAGCTCCAGTGTTACCTGTTGCTTCGGGCATTTGGGTTGTCTTGGCATTTTGAATTGCACTTGGAAAAATCATGTCATGATTGTGGATGTCTGAAATGTTCTCTGCTGCCTGGTTATGGGGCAGGCCCAGGTTATGCCAGGGGTTTCTGGCAGAGCCATGTCACCAAAGATCCAACCCCGCTTCACCCCAGCTGTCATTTCCACCATAGTAATGGTGTCCTTTCCCTACAGGTATTACAAGAGTTCGGTTGTGCTGATGTGCTTTGTGATCCCTACCTTCGTGCCGTGGTACCTCTGGGGCGAGAGTCTGTGGAATGCCTACTTCCTTGCCTCCATTCTCCGGTACACCATCTCTCTCAACGTCACCTGGCTGGTCAACAGTGCCGCTCACATGTATGGCAACCGCCCTTACGACAAGTACATCAGCCCCAGGCAGAACACCTTTGTCACTCTGGGAGCCATTGGTAAGTGCTGCAGCCCTGGGTAGAGCTTTGCAAACTCAGAGTGACATCCCATCCTGTTTCACCCTGGTCAGGGCTTTGGGCACCTGCAACTGGACACCACTTGGAGCCAGGGCTTGGGGGAGGCTGGAGCTTGCGCATCCTAGAGGAAGGCTCCCTTGTCCTACTGATGGTGCCCACATTGAAATAATGCCATGTAGTCTCTGGGCAGAGATGTGTTCACAGTAGCAATCCTCTTTTCTCCCCAGTCATCTGGGAACAGTGCAGCAGAAGTAAGTGACTCTGCTCCTTACTCAGTTGTGCGTCTCCCCTCTTGAAGCACTTATGGTTTTCTTCCCTGAGCATAAGGGGTGGGACATGCCCTTTCCTACTGGGGAGGAAAGCCCAAAGCACTGAGGTGAAGGCTGTTGTGGGTCTGCCCCAGAGGTCTCCCATAGCCAGGGGTGGACCATAACCTGCAGTGGATTCAGGACTTGGGAAACAGGTGTTGGGATGTCCCGCATGAGCGTGTTCCTAAGTTCATAAATGTGCCGGCCATGTGGTCTTTAAACTCCCTCTCTGTTTTTCAGGTGAGGGTTTCCACAACTACCACCACACCTTCCCATTTGACTACTCAGCCAGCGAGCTGGGCCTGAAGTTCAACCCCACAACCTGGTTCATTGACTTCATGTTTTGGTTGGGGTTGGTCACTGACCGCAAGCAGGCTCCAAAGGAGATGATCCAGGCTCGCAAGGAAAGGACTGGAGATGGCAGTGCTTGAAAAGTAACACTTTGCTGTGCCAGCACTGTCATACACGTGGGTGGGTGTGTGCGCACGCCCCCCTGTGCCTGTGGTGGATTTATTTTCCTCTGGGTAAAATTAGTTTTTTCAGATCATTTGGGCCGAATTAATTCCCCAGGAACAGATTTCTTATGTCCAAACTTAAGACTATTAAGTGTAAAAATGTTATATATTATTTAATATTATAGTTAAACAGGAGAGAGATTTGATTTTAGTCACTGTAGTTCATGTCTGAAATACATTGTAATTTGCTTGTTCATGGTAAATGTTGGCAGGTTGGAGGAACTAACTATCCTTTGCAAGTGCAGTTAGGGAAGATTTTTGTTTCTGCTATTAATCAAATATGCTTTTGAGATGCACCTCTCGGAGGGGATGGGGCAGGGCCCAATGTGCTGTTTCAACTACAGACTAATAGAAAGGGCAGTAACAGCACCGATGAAAAACACATCCAAGGGGGAAAATCGGCCTAAATTTAGTTAGATGTTAGTTTGAAAAACCTGCTTTCTTCTTTTTGTTAGCCGTGTTAGCCAGCCCAGTGTGCTTCTGTCTTTGCTAAATATGAAAACCATTTATTGCTGAGCAGGCTTTTGTGTTGAAGTTAGTCTCTATACGGGCCGAAATACCAACTGATGCTATGTTGAGACAATTCCTTTGTTGTCACATATACATTGTAATTTGTAAAGGTATAGAGCTCAACCATGTCTTAAGCCAAATAAAGCTTTGGTTTCAATGTTTGGAGACCTAAGTTATAGTCTAATCAGTCATGGGCATCGATGCATGCATATTTTAGCTCCTTTTGCACAAGAGGCCTCTTAATTTCTTTTTCTGCCTTTGACTAGCTGGTCTTAGAAAACTGACCTTATCTAAGTCAGAGTCTCTACTAACTTTTCAGCTGCATGCAACATCCATTGGTTTCTGAGCAAGCTATAAAGACAGTTATGTAGCTTCTGAATTTTAACAGTTGCCTTGTTTAAAAAAAAAAAAGGCGGGGGGAGAAAAAACATTAAAAAAAAAAAAAAAAGGGCATGTGGAATTAATGGGACATAGAACCCTTTATGTTAGATGTTAGCCAGTGCAGGAGAGAGGCTTTGTACTGTCAGCACTGGAGCACTTTTGAAGATAGAGGGCATGCTTTTCCTTTATAAAGAAGGTTGCCGCCTTTCCCCTGGGAGAGGGAGTGCCTGTTTCCCAGCTGCACGGCCCCACGCCCTGGGCAAGGCAGGGATCTCAAGATAACTGAGACTCAGGCCCAGATATTTTCAAGAAAGGTGTAGAACTGGGGGGGGGGGGGG
>VYZW01029917.1:15025-27188 GCA_013401315.1 Balaeniceps rex | reverse complement strand
GGGGGGGAAGGTTTCTTTTTTGTTCTGTTTCTTGTTTTTTAAATGATGCCATATAATATAAAAGAGTTGTCTTTATTCTGTATTTCATCCAGCAGGTGTTTTAACAGTGTTACTTTGCCATTAATGATGTGTAAACTCTTGAGTGATTTACAATAAACAGTTATGAGTTAGACTGGCTGCTGTGTTTTATTTTGAAACATCTCCCAAAGCAAAGGGCTTTGTGCATCATACATCAGAATTACAGCAGTGTTTCGCTTGGTGTTTCCAGCTACTCACTTGGTGCAGCGTTTCCAAAATACCTACCCCCCTCAGCATTTCTGTTTTCCTTGTCAGTGGAAGAGGAGTGTTGTCAAACGGAAGGGCACCAAGAGATTTGATTCCTTCAGGCTTAGTGGCCAAGCTGATAGAGGGGGAAAAAGAAAATTCAAACTGACATAAGCTTGAAAGGAGACCGTGGCAAGTTCTTGCATGTGAAAATCCTACTTTAATAGCAAAATATCAGCCCAATGTGGCTGCAGGACAACGCTTTGCCCAAAAATATTAAGTATTTTGTTTAGATTTTGCTGTAACTTCTCCTTGTTTCTGCTGAGATATGCCAGAAGTCATGTCTTGATGTGCATTCATCCGGAGTCAGGGCTGTTCGACAGACACGGGAATTACATGTGCATGGGTAGGAGACATCTCCCCATCACCCCCTACAGTGCCTGCAGGAGGGGGTGCAAACAGGCTCCCAGAGCTGTAAGGTTTCTGACCTGCTGGTTAGAAAGATAGCGCTGTTGCTTCCTTCTTCGTGTGGTCAATGGGCAGTTGGAGAGTGGCAAAGATCATTGGGAACCCGCCTTCAAAATGATGCAGGCGATGGGTTTGGACTTGATGTTTGAGTGTAGGAGTGAAGCTGGGCAAATGCCTAACCTTACTGGTGCTCCCATCATTTCATTTGTGCAATTTCCTGGCTGGAGAACTGCAGTGAATGCACTTTACAGGCACTTAGATACACATCTTCCTGTTGATCTTTATCATACTTTAGATCATTTTTTTTTTTTTTTGTACTGCTATTACTTGGACTTTGTTAAGCTGATTCCTGTCAAGTACATGGTGTAAGAATAACTGGCCCTACAAAGAGGTATGTGCTGTTCCGAACATCTCTGACTACCTGAAATTACAACAAGGTAATATTTCGCTCCCACGGGTATAAGACTTAAGCAGCAACAGCAGTTCCAGTGGGATTCAGGGTTCTGAGATTTTGAAACCATTGGCAAGTTACCCATGGTTTTGAAAAACTGGAAGTAAATAAACATTCAGTAAAGGAAAAGCTCCTCATCAAATGTCTTATCTTGGAGCTTGTACTACCTGAATTCCTGTTTCTGTAGATGAACTTCTCCATGTGGTAGAGCTGATCAAAAAAATGTCAGTTAGCCTTTGCAGGAAAACTAGACTTTTGAAGAGAATGCCTTGAATTTTGGTAAAACAAGGAATACTTCCATGCATTTCCTTTTTTGCTTATTTGTTTTGATTTTTTTGTGTCTGTTCTGAATTTTTTGCTTGTTTGTTTTGACTTTTGGAAATAATTTTGGCCATGTTCCTTGAGAAGATGTAGGGTCTCTGGGAGGCAGGAAGGGTCCCAGCCACCTCCCAGGGCAGCTGCTGAATCCACCCACAGTGGCATGCAGTGACATGGGGAAGTCATGGAGCCTTGGTAAGGTGGGTACCCGAAGCATGAGCTGCACTTGTTTCTGTGGACTTTGGCACCTCTCCTGCTGATCTGGTAGTCAAGGACCTGGCTAGTGCTTTCTGAGCAGCACAAAAGCACTAAGGGACTGCTGGTCGATGGGTGGCTGGCCATAGGCTGAGCTAAACCAAGGATACAGTATCAACCTTTCCTAAGACCTGACAGTCTGACAGTGCCTGATCTTCTGTTGTCCCTAACTGTTCTTGGCACGTTGAAACATCTGGAATAATGCCATGTAGGACTGAGAACAAGATGTATTTGTACGCTGTCTCGTGCGGTGGTGTGCTAAGTGTTTCCAGGCTCTCAGCTTTGGCACACAGCAGGGACTGGATCTTTTTAACCTCCTTTCCCAGAACTGGTGGGGCCCTTAGGAAATGCAGCGTTGGCTCAGGAGTCATATGCTCCTTCCACAGCAGAAACTGCCGAGCAGGTTACGTGCTTTCTGTTGTGGTGTGGCTTGAGGAAATGCTATGCCTGCACTAGCACTTGGCACAATCGCTAAAGGAGGATTTCAGCTGTAACTTACAGTGTGTACTGGGCTATGCAAATATTGATGAAACCCTGTCAGGGCTGTGTACAAACACAACCGTCAGGGTGTGGCGTGAGGCCAAGGTTGTGATAGCTGACTACAGAGGAGCTTCCAGGCTCCATCTAACCCCATCTCTGTGGTGGTCAGGCGCATGGATGGGCTGGGCTGCGATCGGGTAATCCCCCAAAGCAGGAGGCAAGCATGAGCAAAACCTGCTGGCGCTGGAGTTACGCCTCGAAAGGGACTATGGTGAGAGGGTGAGTGTTGGCACTGAAGAAATGCATCAGGGTTCACAGTCCCTGAAAAGCAGACACGTCCTGTGCCATCTCCTGCCCAGCAGCCCCACTGCTGCGCTCCAGAAAGCTGGTGGCAGCCCTGCTGCACCATTGGGCCAGGTGCTGCGCCAGGGTCTTGCGTGGCAGCACCGAAACTTCACTTAGCCCTTTAGCACTTGGATGCAGAACTTTAGCACGGGGGCCTGGGGTGGGAAAAGGGTGCGTGGTCAGCCTGGGCTGGTCACCATATCCCTGAGCCAGTTTAAAAATACCTGGTGAAAGCGGGAGATTGCTGGGGGTGTTCAGGGATGCAGAGGAGGCTGCCTGGGGCATCGGGGGTGGATTTCTGCCTGCTCCCTCCAGTGGCTCTGCTGTTTCCTTGTAACCCTGGGTGATGTCTCCATCCCTATCTCCTTCCGCAGCTTGCAAGTGCAAGGCGACTGCTGTCCTCTGACTGGCATTGATAATTTTTCAGGCCCAGAAATCAGCAGCCAGAACACAGCTTTCTGGAAATAAGCCAAGCAGATGGGAAATGCTTCAGGTATCACATCGAGCTGTGAAGGTGGGAGGCTTCCAGGAAAAAAAAGGTCTTCTGAAAGGTCTCCTGTGTCCATGTAAGCCTGGAAACGTGGTGACAGACCTGCGAGCTCTGGTCAGCTGATGTTTGGGGTATTTGCAGCTGGGAGGGCTCTCAGTTTGGAGGGATTTTTAGTGGTTGATGACGCTCCCAGACTGTGGCCCCAAAGGCACGGCCAGGCTGGACTTGCATTACCTTGGCGTTTTTGCTCCTGGACTGTTTTGTTGCTGTACCCTTATGTAGAAAGGGTCTCACAGGGAGTTATGGGGCTCCTTTTCACCACCTTCTGGGGCACTTCTGGGAATCAAGGTACAATTTCCCTTAAGCTCTTCTTTTAAAAGAAGAATGAAAAGAAAAACTGAAAGCAGAGCCTAGTGGGAAAGGAGACATTTGCTAACACATGCCCACGTGCCCCAGCTCCTGCAATGGCTCTGCCTCAGTGGTGCTCAGCCCAGGAGCTGAAACCTCTGGCATCTAGGGGCGCACAGCCAGCGACACCAGCCCCACTAGACAGGAGGGAATAGGGAGGGAAAAAATGCAAAACCCCTGAAACCTAGCAAAGCACTGAGTTTGTGGAGGAGCCAGGGGTGCCCCTGCATGGGCAGAGCTGTCCCCCAGATGGTTTGGAGGATTTTTGCTGTTTAAATCACCCCTAGCACATGGGGTGCATTGTGTTTACTGAGCACATCTCCTGCTGTCCCACTTCCTCAAGAGTTAAACCCTGATTTAGGCTTTTTTATGAGAAAATGAGGGCACAGTTGCCACCCTGGTTTTGCAAATCTGCAGCCAGCTGACCCCAGCAAGCCTGTCCAGCCACTCTGCACCCCAGCTGCTACCATACCCATCCTGTCCCACTGGCTTAGGTACAGCCAGAGCAAGCCCCAGGGAGGTGAAGGGTTTGCAGCCTCCTGCCAGGAGCTGTGCCACTGCTGGGAGAAAAGCTTCAGTGGGCGGCACAGACAAAAACTGTAGGTGAAATGGTGCCTACCGTCTCTGCACTGTAATGCAATATTAACTGGGGGTACTAAGTTTTCCTGGCTGACATAATTCCATTAGTGTTTATAGCATAATAATAGGAAATAATTATTTTACTAAATCTCATTATTCTTAAAAAAATAATTTGTCTTTTTTACAGTGTTTTCTCTGCTTCATATAGGACTGTCCTCCTGCCAGGCCAGAACACACGCCCATTGGGGCCAGGGCATGCCAGCCTGCAGCTCTCATCTGCACACACCAGCACTTCAAGGTTTCCTCTCCAGAGTTCAGACCCTGACCATCTTGCAGGCAAGTCCTGTTTATCCCATGTATTTGCCATCACAGTGGTAATTTCTTTGACTTATGTTTTTATGGAAAAAACTTCAAAATTTTGTATCCATTTTCTCCATTTCCCTTCCTACCATTTAAATGGCGTCACTTTCTTGCAGCGAGATGGAGTGGGTCACTTCAATTTGCTGCTCCAGTCTCAAATCCAAGTGAATTTTTCTCAGTTGCAATCATGTGGGCGAGCTGGGAAGATGGAGCACTTCATCTTGGAGGGCTGGGATCTGGGGATATTTCTTAGGGTGAGAGAGCGCACTTTGCAGGTGACTGCACCTCCAGCAAATCCTGAGCCCACCTGTTAATGCCAAGCCAAGGGTGTGCATGCTCAGATGGCATCTGTTTAGCAGCGGGGCATTTGGAGAAATGAAGTCTATCACAATATTTAAAAAGCTGGATAAAGGAACAGATGGCTTTGATGCAAGATGATCTGGCTAATGAAATGAGGGTTAACACTTAAACTGAGAAACAGTTGCTTAGGCACTGTATTTAGCCCATGCATCAGGGTACAGAGCAGCTCTGATGGCTGCTGCTGAGCGATCCCTGGCCCCTTTCCCCCACTGCTCACATTTCTGGGTGGGCGACATTTCTTGCCAGGCCTTGCTCTGGCTTTGGAGCAGAAAGGAGCAGGACAGGAAAACCAGACAGTAAATCTATTTTCAGAAGACATATATTTCCCAGGAATGAAAGCAAACTCCAAGAAATTCCCTTTTCCATTTTCCTCACCTCTGTGTACCTTTTTCTCCCAAAAAAACAACCCAGTAAAACCATAGCCAGTCTTCAGTGGAGGAAGTGGAATCACCCTGGGGAGGACTGCAATTAGAGGGGAACGAGGTTGCTTGCTTTCTTCCTGAGCTGGAAGTGAGGTCTCCAAGGGCAGGGGTTAGCTCTACGGTAGTCTTCTCTTTTACATGAAAAATAAAATACCTCTGAGGCCTGATCCTGCTGCTTGATGTCAGGACACGGGGGCTCAGCCTTCCTACTTCTCTGTCGCTGGAAGAAAGTGGATGCGGAGATGGTGTGCAGTTCAGTCCCCATGAAGAGCACTGACATGGTGAAATTTGGACAGGGAAAATGCATGTGCTGTAAGGCATTGGGGGGAGGAAATATTAATTAACAGACAGCAAAGTAAAGCCATAATTGTGAACATTTGCTTGCGCTGGAGCAGGTCCCCTTTCCGGGCCAGGCCAATTGCCAGGCAGATCCCCAGTGGGTCTCAGTGGCCCAGCAGGAAAACCCAGCAAAGACTGAGGCAGAAGTCATGCGCTGCTCACAGCATCCCAGGAGTGTTGTCGTGTCTGTGCACCAGCGTCATTGCAATTGTGTCTTCGAAGACATGGGCTGAGCAGGGAGGGACGTCAGTGTCAGTCTCCGGCACACCCACCCCTGGGAAAGCCAGGCATAACCCCAAAGGAGATGGGGGAACGTACCTGTGGCTTTGCCAAGGTAGTGTTGGTGGAGACATGGGAGGAAAGACACTTTCCACAAGTCAAGGTGAGCTTGCAGCAGGCTTTGGGACGCGCAGCGTTACTGGAAGGGATGCATTATTGTGAGATGCAGTTCAAAAGCAACACACCCACGTGCCCTACCTCCCTACCTACCTTTGCACCCACACATCCCTCAGCTGCAGTACGAGGTTCATGGGAGGGAGGCTGCTCCTCCCGTAGGACTGGTCTCGTGTGAAGGAGGGATTGTAGGAAATATCCCTGTAGGCCTACGTAACACCACCCCTTAACAGCTGGTGCCTCCCTGCACCTCTGTTGTGTCCTGCACTGGGTGGGCTCCAGCACATGCTTGCTGTCCCCAGGCTGTGCCTTTTTTTTAAGCCATGATTTTTTTAATTTGTGAGAGGTCTTTGGTGGGCCTGTCAGCATCGTGCATTTTCCAGCACTCGAAGGGACACCATCTGCTCAAAAAAGAGCTGTGAACAAAATGTCTCAGACGCTCAGAGTTTACCAAAAATGAAATTGCTTTAAAATCCCATATGCTGCATTGTTTTCCTTCCAGCTTTGGCTGACGGCAGAGGTGAAGTGACTAAGGTGGTTTCTGATTAGTTGCGTTTTCCTTTCTGGCCAAAATTGCTGGGGCTGAGCACTGTCACTTCATGCCTGTTTGACAGAAGGTTTTCTTCAGCCTCAGCTGCTGAAAGCCAGAGCTTACTGAACTCAAAGACCTCCCCCCTGTTACTTTTAAGGTGAGCTTGCTTGACTTTTGCTACTGCAGGAAGCCTTACAGTCAGGGATGTGGTTAACACTGATACTTTAAGCATACTTTTTTCCAGGCACTGGGACCTGTCTTGGTGATGTGGGGGCAATAGCAGCTCCTTGCCCAGGGAAAGCCGTGCCCAGCAGTGTCTTGTGGCCTGCAGCTCCCTAGTGTGGCAGTGCCATGGGGCAGCATTAGGTGCATGCAAAGGGGTAACCTGGTCAAGATCTCTGGATTTTGTGGGGTTGCAAAAAGCAAATGCTGTGAGGAGCCACTTATTAGTCCAGGATAACACAAGATTTGAAATACCAGAGCAGGAAGAATGTTATTTCAGCTCTAAAAACAGCTCCCTCAGCCTTTAAAACACCAAGAAGTGTATGCAGTGGTTGCCTTTCTGTGAGAGCAGCTGTCCTCTCCCGTGGCAGTGCCGCCATCACAGAGATGCGGCCACTTTGGTAAGGGCTCAGAGGACCTGCTGGGTGCTGCGCTTGCTGAGGACCTGTGTTTTGAGGGGTTCATAATGCCTAGGTATCAAAGAGATGAAATCTCTTCAGGGTGTGCCATGAGGGCCAAAGCTGCAGGTTGAAGGAGCATTGCTTGGCCACTAGAAAGAGAGTATATAAAATACTGATAAACCGCTGATGTATAACTCAGCCCACTTTTGGGGGCTGGCATGGATTTAGGCAGCTGGCTGTCTTTTGTTGCTTCATAACTGATAGCACCAGGGCAAAACGTTGAGTAAGTGCCACCTTATTTGGGTTTTAGGAGAAGAAACAAGACAGTCAATAAATAACATCAGTCATACTGCATCCTGGCAGAGAGAGAAGGGAGGGAGAGGAGAAAAAAGCAGTAGCGTTCATGTTGACTTAATCCCACAAAGGTCAGACAGCGAAGGGATGCCTCCACCCCAGGAAACACTCCCAAATGGTTATTGCTGAGCTGTTTTGCTGGGAATGTTTCCTCTCAAAATTCCAACCACAGAGATGCTTTACAGAGACCGCAAAGCCCACCATCCAGTAGGAAAGGGAAAGGGGGTGGAAGAGGACAGCCTGGCCCAGGCTGTTCCTGGGGTCTGTCTCTTGCTACTGGCGTGGCTGCTTCTTTCAGGTCTTCCAAAATACTTAGCAAATGGGCACCACTTCCCAGGAGGACCACAAAGATGTCTTGCGTGCCTCTGGGGGCTTTGGAGCAGAAGGCGTACCCAGAGCCGCGCACCGGGTAGGTGCTGCTGGGACTGGGGATGAAGGGAAGGGGACAGAGAGGGATGAAGGGAAGGGGACAGAGAAGGAACCAGTTTACAGCCAATTTACAGCCCACCTCATGGCTATGCCAGGGGCAGCGTACAGCCAGAGAGCCCATGCACGGGTGCTGGGGCTGAGCACGGGACGTGTTTTTGGCAGAAATTGGGCCGCCAAGGACCAGTCATGCCCGAGGGGTGTTCTGAGGTTCCAGGAGGGTCTGTGGTCGCGCCCCACCACCCCAACACCGGCCGTCAAGGCGTCGCGCGTTTTACTGCCAACCGGCTCCGTGGAGCCCGGGAGCCGCCCACAACCGCCCCGAACCGCCATGCCGGCAGCAGCAGTCCCCGCCCATCCGGGGCGGGGCGGGGGCGGTGCCGCTCCACCTCCCCGGCACCCTCGGCCCAGCCCGCTCGCCAGGGCCGGGGCCGGGGCCGGGGCCGGGGCCGGAGCCAGCACCAGCACCAGCACCAGCACCAGCACCAGCACCAGCACCGGAGCCGCCCGCAGGTACGAGCCGCCCTCGCAGCGGCTGGGAACGACCGTTGGGAGCGCGAGACCCCCCGCCCTCTCTGCCCCCTCCTGTCGCGCTGTCGCCGCCTTGTCGCACCGCCCCGCGAATCGTCACTCCCCCTGCCCAGTCGCCCCCCTCCCCGGTCGTGGTCTGGGTGCCGCCGGCGTGAGGTGGCGGCCGGGAAGCCCCGCGGGAGGGCGACCACCGCCTTGAGGAGTAGGCGAGCTGCCTGCCGCGGCGTGCCACGGGGCTGCGGGTGGCAAGCGCTCCCCTCCCCGGGGGGCTGGCAGCAGCGGCTGGCCCGGCGTGGGGCACCGCAGGTGCTGCGGCGCTCGGGAGGAGCTGAAATCCCAGTGCTGTCTGTCCTGGAGCTTGCTGATCTACGGCAGGTAGATACAGGGTAGATAAGACGACTAGAGCCGCTTGACCCAGGGCCTGAAGGATCCAGCTATGGAAGAGATCTCTTAGGTCATGATTTCGGCATCCCTCTTACCCATGAGCCCCTCTGTGGCATCCTTTAGGGGTTGAGGGATGTGATGGTGATAGAGCTCGGCAGGGCCATCTGCCAGCCTGCTGCCAGGACCTCTTCGCACAGGGGTCTGTGGAGAAACTCATCTAGGTTGAGGCTGTGGGGTGGGACAGGTCCTGCCTTCCCCAGATCCTATTGGGATGCCTGACATTCAGGCTGTGTCCTACTAAATTCCCAGGAAGGGACGAGGTTTCGAGAAAGGCCATTAGGCTCTGCTGTGGTCCCTCAGGGAAGGAAGGGCAAGATCTTGCCTCTGTGTGATAGAAAGAGGCAAGCCGATGCTGGGTGCTAATGTCCTAGGGTGATAATGGGGTCACTTGGGATCTCAGTCTTAGCTTTTTCTTATAGCAGTATGCTTGTGCCAGATCTTTGATTCAGAGCCCTTGGGCTACAAAGGTTGGAGAAATTCTGAGCTAATCTTCCCTTCCACTTTTTTTGTTTGTTTGTTTTAAACAAAGCTTCTCGGGAAAGTGACCTTAAGGATTGTCTGATCAACATTCGTGCAGTCCTTATGCCGTAGCAACTGACACATGTATGGTTAATTATGAATAGCAACTCAATATGGAGGAGGGAAGTGTGTGAAAGGTATATCCCAACACACTGACTGCCTGTTGTGTCTTGCTCAAATGGGTAAAACTGCCTAAAAGAAGGGAACTTGATTCTTGGTGACTTTCTGCCTTTGGGTAATAGGGTAAAGAATGGGGACTCATATTTGCTTGACAAACATCTGGCTCCTGTTTTCACTGTTGTACTGTTAAAAGTCAAATTATTTTCTTGTGCTATTCTTCGTGCCCAGCTGTCAGCATTTTCTGAGCCTGGGTGGTGGAAGTCAGTGCAGTTGTTTCATTTTCCCTTTTAAGATTCTTTGTGCTGCAATATTTGCTTTTCAGATGCAGAGCAGGGATGTGTGCTTGTATGAAAACCAACATTTTCAATTGTTTTTTCTTGGAAGAAATGTCATGTTCACCGTTTCCTCTCCTCCCCCAGCCATTTCCAGGCAGCCTGAGATTGCAAGATTGTGGTTTGGCCCAACAGAGACACTTTAAGGTCCCGATCTTGCGGTCCAAGCTGAAAAAATGAGCTCTGATTGCAGGATAAGTGGGAGCAAAGAAGCAGAGAAACGTCTGTGGGAAACAAGAGAGGTGATCCTAAGCAATATATTTGGGAGGAATAAACAGTGAGGGGGGATGGCTGGCAGGTGAGGAGGCTGCTGCTGTAGTAGGGGGCTTGGACCAGGACTCTGAATGCACGCTCCTCTGTGCCATCGATTCCCTGTGTGACTTCTCAGCGAGCAACACACTGGCCCCATTGCCTAAAATGGGAATAATGATATTTTTTGCTGTCTCAAGAAGACTTGAAAAGGTCTCTAGGTGCCTGGATCCCCTCACCTTGGGTCCCCATAGGTTGCAGAAGCAGTCACCTGAGGTGCAGGGATGAAGGTGGGATGAGAGGGGTGAAAGGGAAGAAAAGCACATTGGGAATAGGTGGAGAGAGAAGGGTGGACCGAATGGGAGGAGGGAGGAGAGGAAAAGAAGACTGATGAAGCTTCAAAAGCCATGAAAGGAACTGTTAAAACAGCTATAATTACCTTTCATGGGGTTTAATGCAAATTTTTAATGCTGAGGTTGTCTCTGGATGGTCGTGCCTGCAAGGGAGAGGTGCCTGCTAGAGCAGCAGTCTGTAAGAGTGCTGTTTGCTCAGTCAAGAAGCGTTTGCCTTTGGCAGGCATGCAGACTTGGCTCCCTCGGGGAGGGCTGGTCTGGTGTGCAAGACAGGAGGGAACCCCGCTCTCCACCCTGCCTGCCGCACAGAAAAGCAGAGGTCTCCGCCCCAGCACCCAGGAGCTGCTGAACTGTGCTCTGGAACAGATGGCATGTTCGGCAAGTCTGGTGGGAGGGGAGGCCAAGGTGCTCCCTGGTGCCATTAGGAGAGGTCTGGGCTGCCTCTCCCACAGGGAGCAGCAGGAAGGGAGGAAAAGCCTGGGGCACTTGGGCCAGTTTGCTGCAATGGTGGGGGGAATGCCCAGCATCCTCCTCTCGATTTCCTGAGCTGGGGCAGATCCAGGTAGTTGGGGAGATCCAGGTAGTTCTGCCCTCCCTGTCTTATTTCCTGCTCCCCTTGAGGAACTGCTGAGATTAGTAGTGGTGGCTGCCTGAGCCAGAAGAGCCAGTGGCCCGTCAGTTTTGGCACCACAGTACTGCAGGAGTGAACTTTGCCTGGCCAAGCCACTGGAGAAGGCCACAGCTTTGTCAGGGAGAGCCTCCCCAGTGTGGTCTTGGCCCAGCTGAATGCTCTTGGAGGTAGTTTAATGTGGTCTCTTGTGCTACAGGAAAGTCTGGCTCTGAAAATATTTCAAAAGACAGCAGAAGTTTTAAGCCCTCTGGATGTGATGGAGAGGCTGGTCACAGCAGGCTTGCAGGCTTGGCCCCTGTTTAACAGGTGGAGGCTGTTCCCTGGTCCCCTCTGTCCATTGTGTTTGCAGCAGGTTTGCATGAAGTGGAACACTATATGGCACCTTCCTCCTGTAGCTCACCCGAGCACCCTGCAAACAGCAATTTATGGTTGCAGCAGCCTGGGAGACTGGTAAATAAACATATCAAACTCCTACAAATAAGGGATGCTGGCAAGGCAGTGATGAACACCACAGAAATGCCTATGTATGATTGCTTACCTTGTACTTGTCTCAGGGCAAATGATTTCCGCAGGTCTAAATGGAGCCAAAAGACTGATGTGGTAGTTTACCCTTGACAGAGAGGGCTACCTTAGAGTAATGACAAAAGCCAAGTCACGGGTACTGCATGTCAGCCTCACCTCTGTGCCTGGGAAGATCATGGAACAGATCCTCCTAGAAGCAATGCTAAAGCGCATGGAGGACAGGGAGGTGATTCGAGACAGCCAGCATGGCTTCACCAAGGACAAGTCCTGCCTGACTAACCTAGTGGCTTTCTATGATGGAGTCACTGCATCAGTGGACAAGGAAAAAGCAATGGATGTCATCTGTCTGGACTTCCGAAAAGCCTTCGACACGGTCCCCCGCAACATCCTTCTCTCTAAATTGGAGAGATATGGATTTGATGGGTGGACTGTTCGGTGGATAAGGAACTGGTTGGATGGTCGCATCCAGAGGGTAGTGGTCAACGGCTCGATGTCCAAATGGAGACTGGTAACAAGTGGTGTCCCTCAGGGGTCCATACTGGGACCAGTGCTGTTTAATATTTTCATCAACGACATAGACAGCGAGATCGAGTGC
>VYZW01029917.1:0-14807 GCA_013401315.1 Balaeniceps rex | reverse complement strand
GGGCCACAAAAACGATCCGAAGGCTGGAGCACCTCTCCTACGAGGACAGGCTGAGAGAGTTGGGGCTGTTCAGCCTAGAGAAGAGAAGGCTGCGGGGAGACCTTATTGCGGCCTTTCAGTACTTAAAGGGGGTCTATGGGAAAGATGGGGACAGTCTTTTTAGCAAGGCCTGTTGTGACAGGACAAGGGGTAATGGTTTTAAACTAAAGGAGGGTAGATTTAGGCTAGATATAAGGAAGAAATTTTTTACAATGAGGGTGGTGAAGCACTGGAACAGGTGCCCAGAGAGGTAGTGGAGGCCCCATCCCTGGAAACATTCAAGGTCAGGTTGGACGGGGCTCTGAGCAACCTGATCTAGTTGATGATGTCCCTGCTCACTGCAGGGGGGTTGGACTAGATAACCTCTAAAGGTCCCTTCCAACCCAAAGCATTCTATGGTTCTATGATTCTATGATTCCTTGTAGCTCACCCTCTGGCCCATCACCTCGTTGCTGCCTCTCTGGGGCTTTGGTGGTTAATACGAGGGGAAGAGGACCTCAGTTTGTGATGTGAGTAGTGGAGGAGGCATGAGTCCTCAGGCTGAAGAGGTTGGTGAGGGAAAGCTGTCCTGAGAAAGCTCGGTGTGCTATGCTACACTCCCTGAAAGCTCGCAGGCCTTGGGTGTTTTCCCCATGACTGACAGGTGCAGACTGCTTGGTATTTACGCTTCTGCTGGTGGTGCCCACTTGGAAATGCTGCTTTGGGGACAGTGCACATCTCTTCAAAAGCGTAGAGCTGCAAAGCACAGTTAAGAAAGGAGCTTGTGCTTCCAAACACTGGGTAGAAAGGACAAGAGAGGTGAAAGACGAGGTGAACAGGTGGGAAAAGCCCTGCTTACACTGCATGGGAAGCTCTATAGCTTAAGTGTATGTTTTGTGTTTGTTGGGGAAAAAAACAGTGTCAGGGTAGCAAAGGGAGGGAAACCTGGAACTGTTCTGGCCTTCCAGGGCATGCACTCTCTCATCCATAAACTACAGGAGAAGGACACAATATAACCAGGAATAACTGCTCTGTGAAGTCTGCTCTTCTGGGCTTAGTCCGTCTTTCCTTACCTTCAAAGCTATCTGTAAGTCGATGTGACATACCTGTCTCTTTCTTTGCCAGGTTTTGCCTCTCTGTTGCGTGTTCTTTGGCACTGCCAACACTTACATTGTTTTCCCGATAATGGGACAAACCTTTTGGGCAGACTTCCTACCCTCTTCTATTATAAATGTGTGTCTTGGGTTTGCTTGCTCATGCACATTGGAAATGCTTGAAGGCTTTCATGTTTTTGTAACTGAGGAGCAAATAAAACACCTCTGCAGACCTCTATCAATCTATTAATACACCATCAAGATCACCGTACCTTATGGGAGGAGAAACATCCGTTCTGCTTGTTGCTGGTTCAGGCAGCGGTCATTAGATTGGAGTGGTTAAGGTGGAGGATGATCATTGGACAGCCTGTCTGCAAAGTGCCTCAGACTTTCTGCGCTTTGCCACATCAGCCTGCATTTGTGTATTACTTGCAGAGCAAGGAGATGGTTTCAGAGACTCTTTCCTCACAGCATAGCTGAAGCAGGGAGAGCTTTGCTGTCTTTTATTTTATAAAGAGATAAATAGCCTTCCTCATTTTCCAGCAACTCTTCACTTTGGGGTTTGGCTGGAACTTGGGGGTAAGTGCCATTCTCACAAGCATCCCAGACCAAAGGGTTGGCTAATTGTGCAAGGGGAAAATAAGCCCTTGTGGCAATGGTGTGGGACTGTGGGGTTGGGTCTGTGTTGAGACTCTCTGCTAGAGACTTCCCTTGCATCTCAGGAGAAGTCTGGCTAAAGTGGCCCCAGTCTTGAGCATCTCTGCACTTGGAGAGGCAGTAAGGCATCTGCCCTGGGACGTGGGCAGTCCAACATACCCGCACTGCAAGGACTCATTGGGAGCCATTTCCCACCTGGCTCGTGCAGCTCCTGAGGTCGCAAGAAGCCAAGACAGCTGAATCTTGCAGTGGGCACTCCCAAGCAGAATGGGGTCCTTGGGGCAAACAAACACACACCACCTGCAAAATGCAGTGCTCCTCAGCTCGCTGTGAGTCTCACTCTAAGCCCTGGCTGCTCACGGCTGGTTTCACCGCCTGCTGACCCAGCTCTTTCTGTCTGAACTGGATGTGTGCTTTCTGCCTTACCCAGCTCCTGCCTCTGCCTCCTTTGCCTATTGCAAGCTGAGGGCCACAACTGCCCAAGCCCTGCTCATGCATACCATACAGTGGGACCTCATGGAAGTCACTGCGGGTTGATGTGGGTGCACAGGTCAGAGCACAGTGCTGTAAAGCCTGCAAAACACCCCTTTCGTCCTAAGGTGGCAAATTATATTCATTTTTCTTTTATAACATCCAGGAGCCTGGTCTTGAAGCAGGATGTTTCTGGTTTGTACGCCAAATGCGAGAAAGGCAGACTCAGCCCAGAAGAGTTTACAGTCGACATCTCTGGCTGTAACACAGCAGCTCAACACCAGTTCCTAAATGGCCTGTAAGTACTCATGTGCAATTGAGGACAAAGGTTGTGCAGCAGCAGGAAGCAGCATACCAAGGGCATTCTTTGAAGGACAGTAGGGTGCAGAGGGGTGACACTGGCCTTGGGATCCAGTGGTGCTGCAGGAGTATCTCTGGGTAGGACACGGTGTTGGTCGCATGGTCTTCTTGCCAAGGCACTTGGGAAAGGCTGAAAATATATATATTTACAGAACTGATAACAAATTAATTTTACACAGTCCCAGGAGACAGCTTCCTGGGGAAACATGGAGGGATGGTGTGGGCAAGCAGATGCTAATACAGCTTTTTCTACTCCCGTTTTTTGGCGACTAGAAGGCTTCATTCCTTTGGTGCTCTTCGCCCATCTCTGTTAGGTTTGTGTTGGCCAGAGTGTTTCATTAGCACACTGAATGCATTTACAGCGTGTGAAATGAGACAAGAAATAGGTACGGATGTTCCTGTGGGTGAAAGCATTGCCTCTCAACATCATTGCAGGATTACTGAAGCATTACTTCCCCCATGCACAACCCGGAGATGTCTTTACCTTTTCCCATTCCTCTCTTATATAAATAAATGAAAATGGTGTTTCTGCATACCCTTGAGATGATAGGTGGGTACCTGGAGGAAGCAGAACATCATGCCCTGCTGACAGAGGGATCACTTCTTTTCCTGTTACCCCACTATCTTGTTATGTATTTACAAGTCTCTGGTATGCCTTATCTCTCTCATTGTGCGCTCAGGCTGGGAACCTTGAGATAAACCTGAAAATGCTCTGCTTTGTTATGTTGGCATTTGTGGCTTGTGGGTGGCAGGTTACGTAATGTGCTGGTTTGTATCCGCTCAGTTACAGTGATTAGGTATCAAGTGACTGTGGTTATTTTTGCTTTTAAAAGCAACAGAGAGCTATAGTGGACTCCCCCAAAAGACAAATAGTGTTTGTTCCCCTTTGATTATTGCTGACTGACAGCAGTTATTTATGACTTGCCATATGTTTTGAACAGCGTCCTCCTCCTCCCAGTGCTTCTGGCTCTGTACCTATTCTCTGAAATGACTTGATGGCCTAGCACTGAGAAATGCAGGAGCATTGCTCTGGCTTATTATGCAGCTTGTGTATGGGCCCTTGAAATACATCTGCATGCTCTGGTCTTAAAAAAAAGATGTATGACTCTGTTAACGTGGTAATTTTGTTCTTCCTTACATTCATGTTCTCTGGCAAAAGCAACTTCAGGAAGAGCCTCTAACTTTGCTTGGCAGATGAAATTAAGATGCCCACATTAAATGAACCTTGAGCAAGCAGCAGTATATGTTTGGTGAGCTGCCTGCTGTAATTGAAGTGTGTACATTAGAGGAATGGGAGCTTAATTGGTTGAGGGGGTGTAGTGGGGCAATGATAATAAAAGCAGAGCAAACAACTGACAGTCCGAGCAGACTTAGACATAAAAATGGGAATGGAGATAAGGGAGTAAGCCTGCACTGAGAGGAATTCTCAAGTCACACCCTGTGGCGGTGCTAATGTTAAACCCTTTGCAGTTCTGCACCCTGACCAGCAGCAGGAGCACACCTCGATGAGGTTTTTGCAATGCTGGTGTGAGGACTGGAAACCACAGCGTGTGCTTTTGGGAAGGTGGGCTGACTCCGGCTGGGGTCACCTACGAAGCTGAAAACACGTTTTTATTAGCCTTGTGAATCCATTGCACCACAAGGGCTTTCTGTCGCTGAAGGCCTTCCTATGCAAGCCTTAAAAATGGAAAACAAATGGGTGTGTGCAATTACCAACTGCCTCCTGGATGCAGTGTGTTTATTTGGGGAAAACATGGGCTGGCAGAGATGGCTGTTGTCACCAGCTGGAGTTGGCTGCTTAGATTTGGCGTCACTGGTCACGGCAGCAATGCAGAACGGAGCAGTGGAGAGGAAGGTTGGCTATAGGTCATCCCTGTGGAGCAATTAACTGTCAAAGAAATTGTTTCTACATTTCCCACGGAGAATTTAGGTTATTTTTCCTATCACTCTCAACATTTTATTTTGGCTAAACTGTGGTGCTGCAAGGGAGGCTGTCATTTGCGTTCCTCATTCTCTTTTTCCTGGCTGCTGTTAGAGGTGCTGGTCTTAGCGTGCATGGAGGTCTCCTGGCTTGAAGACATGAACATTGGGACCATCCCTGAAGAGCACAGGTTAACCCAAAGGCAACTTTTGAGAATGATATCCACTGAACACTAGTGCAAAGCTAGGCAGGTTTAGCACATGCTTGGGGTTTCTCCTTTGGAAGGAAGTGAGGTTACATGTAATTTTGTTCCTGGCACCCAAATAACACAGCAGGGAGTAAATGAGAAATGTGCAGGAGCTGAGTCCTGGTTTTAAACCATCCTCTGCTCACATGGGGATGTTGAAACATCTTCAAGCATGTGTGGGATGTGCCAATGCACAGCATTAAAACGTGTTGCCATTTGGGGACATGGGGGAAAGGGACCCTTCTTTTCTGCCTTTGGTATTTAATCCATCAGATGCAGGTGGCTCACTCCTGTGTGGGCTGGCAGGGGCCAGCAATGCCACTGGTCCAGCCATTACCACCCTGCTCTCCTTTCAAGGGTATGCCACAGAGTACTTGCTCATGCTGTCCTGCACCCATGTCTCAGCATGGGGCCTGTCAGAGGAGGCTGCGTAGCGGCAACATCCTTTCCCGGTCAATTCTTGCTGCCTGCCATGAAAGGCAAGCTTGCACAGAGCTTGGCACCCTGTGAGGCTGGCCGACCTGATGTGGGGTACTTAGTTTCCAAAAGGTCCAGCCCTGGCTGCACTGAGCTCTGGTGAAGACCTGGCCCCACGCAGGTCATTGTTGTACTCCCTGTGAATGCTGTCCTTCCTCCTTGGTGTGAACCCAACCAGCCGTGATGAGAGGTGTGTGTGGAGTTTCTTTTTAACTGGCTGAAATGATCGTGTTTCTCTGAACTATGGACCTGGCTTCCCATCAGAATGCCGCACTCTGCACTAGTCATTCATTTAATATGCAATGATTTTGGATGTCATTTTCTGTTAGTGGTCGATAGAAGTGGACTCTGTATGGCACAGTGAATATTAAACACAGGGCTGTTTTCCAAGGGAGAGAATCTGTAGCTGTGTCGTGCTGACTTTGATGAGGTTGGGCACCAGTCCTGCCCCCGCTCCATTGAAGAGCTCAGCACAGAATAATGGTTATCTGGACAGCATTTTTGCATTTCCTCACCTCATCCTGGCATGGAGTCCCTGTGCGCTGCCTCACTGCTCTACCTGGGGGCAAAGCCCTGTGCCACCTCCCTCTCTGCACAACAGGTAATGCTGAAATAGCTTGTGAAGGCTGCTATTTCTTGGCTGGGAGGCATCCTGGAAGGCAGAGGAACTGTGACAACCCATTAATGAAGACAAGTGTTATGGCTAGTATTTGCTTTTATTGCATAAATGAATCCTTTGTACCGTTCCAAAGGGGAAGGGTAAATAAGATCTGCCATCCCCTGACCTGAAAGAATTGTGTTACCTTGGCTTAGTCCAGCCACCACCAGAGAAAACAGGAGAGTCGAGCACTGCGTTAGCAGTAATTATCTCGCAGAGGAAACATGGGCTGTAACAGGAGGTGATGTTACCTGCCTGCTCCCCTTCAGCCAGACAGGAGCGGGGAACTCGGCTACAGCTATGCGCTACAGCTACAGCTACCCTTGCATGCGGCGCTGGCACTTGGGCACTGTGCTGCCAGGGTCCAGCAGGGACGCGGCCCTGCTGCAGGTGAGGCAGCTGCCACCTGGAAGTGGTCCTTGACATTGCCGGTATGGGTCTCCCAGTACCAGAGCAATGGCCAACACCAGCTAAGGGATGCTCCTGCATGTTGGTGGGCTGCGGGAGGAAAAGGCAAAGGCAGTGCTTTGCAGAATAGTTGCAACTGCTACAGCAGGGACTGTGTGGGGATCAGAGCTGTGAAATGCTTTGTGTCTCCTATGTGGGAGGAGAGGAATAGAGATGAGATGGGTGGGGAAATCTAGTCCACCCTCGTTGATGATTTCTTCTGATCTGTAACACCATGCTAAAGATCTGTATATGTGCTGGAGTTGACTGCCTTTTAAATTGATGTACTTAATACTTGCATCATTTCGTGCTCCCTGCCTGCAGTTCTCTCTGCTCCCAGGTGAGGGAAGAGACCTTATCTGATTGCTTTTCTGTCTTTTAAGGTTTGCAATTCAGCCTCACTCGAGGCTATCTGTACAGACAGCACCAAATCATGGCCTCATGGTTTTGTGCAAGTGTGGTGTGGCTCGGGGTACTTGCAAGGGTGTTGTTTTGTACAGGAAGACAGGACAGCTGGCCTGTAGGGGTGAGCATGAGGCTGCCATGCCTTCTGCAGGGTCTGGGGAGCTTCACCTCAACTCTTCAGCTTCTGCCACCGTGGGGCAGCGCAGGAGTTGGTGGGGCCCCGGGTGTCCAGCCAGCGCTACCTTTGCAGCCTGGGGCTGTCTTGTGGGAGTGGTGAGCTGGGGGCTGACTGTGACACAGTGAGGGTGCTTACTGTCTTCTGTGGGTCCTCACAGCGGGGGAGAGAGCAGGGCAGCAGCCCAGAGACCATGGTTCCTGTGCTGCTGATGTAGGAAGGCTAGGGGAGCTGAGAGGAGGAGGATGACAATGTGGGCGCTTTCTTTCTGTGGAGCAAAGGGAAGAGTCATTGCTTTAAGGCCCTGGATGAGGTCACTGAGCTGCAAATACAAGCAGGCTCTAGTGAAAGGCCATCATGTCTGAGCTGCCCTGGCACCCCAGGGTGCCTCGCGGCCTCTGGGGACCTCAGTGACCCCAGGAAATGCCTGCCCTGCAGCAGTCTATAGGAGGGAGGAGGAGGCGGCAGAGCACAGGGGCACAGGTGCACAGGTGCTGCTGCCCTGGTGAAAGTAAACCAGGCCCTGGAGCCGTGAGCCTCCCCTTGTTCACTCTCTGTTTGTGTCTCTTGGCTGTGCTGGTGCCTGGAGGAACATTTATGGAGGAGGGCGGAGTATGAGGAAATATTTGATCCATTGTCAAAGGACTCACAGGGCGACACAGGACTCTCTGTGTCCACAGCACAGCAACATAGCAGTGTTTCTGCATTACACGTGTTACAGGAACAGCCCCAGCATCTCAGATGCTCATCCAGCATGATCTTGCCTGGAGGACAAATGCTTCCTCAGGAGGTGGTGTACGCAGCATCCTTATGCCCCGTGCAGGATTTCACAGTGCCTACATGTCAAGAGCTGATCCTGTTTGTAATGCCTCATCCTGACAGTACTCTGGGTGCTGGCATTTGAGCTAGGCTCCGCTCTGGGTGCAGCCCAACGCTATTTTTAGCTTATTGCTGCGGCCAGGATGGGAGCTGGTCGTGTGCTTTGTGGAGATGAGGAGACAGCACGTGCCTCCTTCTCCCTTCATGCTGCAGGCTTTGCTGAGGCAGTGTGTGTGGAATTGGTAATGATCCTGGGAAGGAGGCTGCCTTGCCTTGTGCCTACGGGAAGTAGCAAGGAATTAGGGCTGCAGGTCTTGCAGTGTCACCTTGTGCAAAATGCTTAAGAAAAGTACTTTGAAAACCACTCAAATTCTGTAGGTGTGTCTGAAAAGTCTCCCCCTCCCCATCTCCAGGCTGTTTGTGCCTTGGTTTTTATGCACAGTGTGGATGATGCTGCCTGCGTGCAGCAGCTTAACCCGTTACGCCAGTAATGACAGTATGAAAGATTTGCAGCACTTGCTGCCTGGGCATTAGGAGCTTGATCTTGGGATGCTTTGGCACCTGCTGTGTGGATGCTCTTCCTGCTTTCAAAAGAGGGGTGCCAAGGTGGGTCAGTACCTCTGCCCTCTTTCTTTTGTTTTTACTTTGCTCTTTTTTTCTAGCAGGTATGGATGGGAAGAAATGCAGCGTGTGGATGTTTTTACCTCTTGTGTTTACCCTGTTTACATCAGCTGGATTATGGATAGTGTAAGTTATCTCCTGCTGGTTATTTGGGAGAGCAAGGTAGGCTGGGGCAGTCAGAAGTACCGTTGTGGTGTGGGCTGCGTCTCAGTACAGAGAGTCTTTTGTGGATGCTCTGTCCTTGAGTTACTATGGGGCTGGGAAGACACATGATAGGGGCAGGTGCCAGTCTGTGCCAGTTCATGGCTTGGACAGTCACATTTTTATCCCTGAGTTTCTGTGCTCCCCAGGCCAAGTTTCTGACCTTGCCTTCTTCCTGGCACATGTTACTGGAAGCTGCCTGAAGAGAGACAGACAAAACTGCAAAAATTCCCTTTCATCACGTTTTCTTTGAATGACTCAGCAGAGCTCTTGGAGAAGCACTTAGGCCCTGCTTTGGGGTGCAAACTCAAAATCCGCAGCATCCAGCACCGCACTGACAACCTGCCGGTGGCTTAATGCTGACACCTCACTTTCTCACTAACACTTCTTACCAAAATGCACATGAGACATGCATTTCCCTGAGCTGGGCTGTCTCCAAGGATGCAGGCAGACGACTGCGGCATGAATTTGGGAGCGATAAATGTGCGATCAGCAGCTATGCTCAGCCTGAGAAGCAGTTATTTTGTAGGATATGGCTTTGGACATGGTCTGTGGATGTTATTTTTCAGCAGCAGGGGCAGCTTAAGCCATTTGTCTGACCCTTGTTCTTCTTGTCCCATCTCCTCTGTTTGTATTAAAACAGCTTTTGCGGAGGTGGGACCATGTAAACCAGATGAATCATATGATTCAGATTAAAAAAGAAAACATTCCCCTGGCTGGTTATTTTTAAGGCAGCTCAGTTCAGTGACTGTTTGTCTACCTGACCATGCAAAACAGATGCAACACAAAGGAAGGCACATAGTTAGGCCGGGAAGTGAGCAAAAATGCCTGCTTGAGCAGAGAGAAAGACAGGCTGCCTCCAGCAGATCCTGCCAGTGGGCTTTGAGACACTTAATGTGTTGTTTGAGTGATATTTGGAATTGAAGCCAGGATGAGTTTTACACTGTTTTCATATTTTTCTTTTTTTTTTTTTTTGTTTTGTTTTTTTTTGTTTGTTTGTTTGGCAGGTACTTTATAGCAGTGGAAGATAACAAAATTCTCCCACTAAATGTACCAGATAGGTAAGAGCTGGTTGTGGGGTTTACATTCAATCACTTGTTTCTTTAAAATAATAATAAATGGGAAAGAAAATCTTGAATCCTTGTTCCTATGCATTTATGTCTCTTAGGAAACCTGGTTCTGAAAGACCACCTTATATAAGGTAAGTGAATGATTTTCTTCCAATTACTGTTCTGATTAATGGTTGTTTATGTGTCTCTGCCATCCCAGAGTTACAATGATATACTTTATATTTTCCAAGTATTGCAGGTGACACACCTCCTGCAAGCTGTGTGTTTAGCCAAGTCATGAACATGGCGGCATTTCTAGGTAGGAACCACAAGGGGAATGTTTCTTTCTCTCTTATAATTTGTTTTAAGAAGTCACTAAAACATAAACAATATCCCATACGTATTGTTCTTGAATCTGATGACGTGAAATCATTTAAACTGTGATTACTACTGATGAAGACGGTATTATTTTGTCTTCGTTTGTAGAAAGACAGAATGAAGCTGGATGCATTTGAACTTTATTGGCTTCTGATTTATTCTTATGTTTTTAATTGTCTCATCTTAGCCTTTGTATCTGTGTGACTGTTTTTCATTGTATAGTGGGGTTTTGTTATAAGCTGTGAATGTGAGAAAATTACATGAGAATATTGGCAAATGCAGCAACTGATTATGCAAAATATCATCCATGCTGAAGTCGCCCCTACCCCACTCCTTCTTAAATTCCTTTACTAAATCTGTGGAAGTTTACTGGCATTTTCCAGCAGTGGAAGTAAGAGGGAAACACCACAAAGAGAAGAAATATCAGAAAAGTACTTGAAAAAAGATGTCTGTGTTTGGCTCTTAAAACTGTTTGTTACCTTCACCTGTACGTATTTTGAGCAAACTATCCCAAATTTAAATGGTAAATAATTCATTATTTTAATCTTGAATTGCTCTTCTTTAGTAGTACTTGCATTTGTCTTTTCCTACATGGGGTGATTTATTGTGCTTTCAGTTTTGCTCTGAGCTATTCTCTTGAGATGTGGGTTCCACCCCTGCTGCCTGTGAAAGGCACAATGTTTCTTTTCAGAAACCTGGGAAATTCAGTTGAATTGAGCTTTGAAATTAATCCAGACCTGTACGTGCACAAGTAAAATACCTTAACAATCTTAATCTGACATAATGAAAATGAGGCTTGGGATGTAAAACCTGGTAAAATATGTTTAATCACAAACCTTGACATGAACTTCCTTATTTTCAAGTATCAAGAACAGTGCAATCATCGGGCACAGTCAACATGGGTTCACAAAGGGAAAGTCCTGTTTAACTAATTTGATATCCTTCTATGATAAGGTCACCCACCTAGTGGATGAAGGGAAGTCGGTGGATATAGTTTTTCTGGATTTTAGTAAGGCTTTTGATACTGTCCCTCACAGCCTCCTTCTGGACAAGTTGCCCAACTGTGGGATGAGCAGGTTCACAGTGTGCTGAGTGAAGAACTGGCTGAAGGGCAGGGTTCAAAGGGTTGTAGACAATGGGGCTACATCTGGCTGGTGACCGGTCATCAATGGTGTTCCTTAGGTCTCAGTCCTAGGGCTGAATTCTGTTCAATATTTTTGTCAACAATCTGGATGCAGGAGTTGCATGCACCATTAGCAAGGTTGCTGATGATACCAACCTGGGAGGTGCTGTTGACTCTCTTGAGGGATGAGAGGAGTGCAGAGGGCTCTAGATTGATTGGAGCATTGGGCAATCATTAATGACATGAAATTTAACAAGTCCAAGTGCAAGATCCTGCACCTGGGATGGAGTAACGCTGGGCACAAGTACAAATTGGGAGAGGAGTGGCTGGAGAGCAGCCCTGCAGAAAGGGTTCTGAGGGTGCTGGTCGACAGCAGGCTCAATATGAGTCAGTAGTGTGCCCTGGCAGCCAAGGGGGCAAACTGCATCCTGGGGAGCATCAAACCCAGTAGAACCCGCCGGTCAAATCAGGTGATTATCCCACTGTATTCAGCATTGGTGCGGCCTCACCTTCAACACTGTGTGCAGTTCTGGGCCTCACAGTTTAAGAAGGATATTAAGGTCCTTGAATGCCTCCAGAAGGGTGGTGAAAAGGTCGGAAGGTATGTCCAATGAGGAGCAGCCAAGGACTTTGGGTTTGTCTAGTTTGGAGAAAAGGAGGCTGAGGGGTGACCTCATTGCTCTCTACAGCTTCCTGAGGAGGGGAGGTGGAGAGGGAGGTGCCGATCTCTTCTCCCTGGTATCCAGCGATAGGACGTGTGGGAATGGTTCAAAGTTGCACCGGGGAGGTTTAGACTGGAGATTAGGAAGCATTCCTTTACCGAGAGGGTGGTCAAACACTGGAACAGGCTTCCTAGAGAGGTGGTTGATGCCCCAAGCCTGTCAGTGTTTAAGAGGCATTTAGACCATGCCCTTAATAATATGCTTTAACTTTTGGTCAGCTCCTAAAGTGGTCAGGCANAAGGATATTAAGGTCCTTGAATGCCTCCAGAAGGGTGGTGAAAAGGTCGGAAGGTATGTCCAATGAGGAGCAGCCAAGGACTTTGGGTTTGTCTAGTTTGGAGAAAAGGAGGCTGAGGGGTGACCTCATTGCTCTCTACAGCTTCCTGAGGAGGGGAGGTGGAGAGGGAGGTGCCGATCTCTTCTCCCTGGTATCCAGCGATAGGACGTGTGGGAATGGTTCAAAGTTGCACCGGGGAGGTTTAGACTGGAGATTAGGAAGCATTCCTTTACCGAGAGGGTGGTCAAACACTGGAACAGGCTTCCTAGAGAGGTGGTTGATGCCCCAAGCCTGTCAGTGTTTAAGAGGCATTTAGACCATGCCCTTAATAATATGCTTTAACTTTTGGTCAGCTCCTAAAGTGGTCAGGCAGTTGGACTAGATGATTGTTGTAGGTCCCTTCCAAATGAAATATTCTATTCCATTCTATTCTATTCTATCTCTGCTCTGTGGATAAAGCTAAGCTTTCCTCTGCTGTATCGGGTGCTTCTGAGAGCTGCTTTTATCTTGTACCTCTGGCCGCCTTAGTTGTGTCAAAGCCCTTGCTATAGGAGAGGAAAACTACAGAAACCTGTTAGAAACATAGGCATTACTGAATATTGAAAATGCCATTGTTTTGCATGTAATGCTGGAAGGTGACCTTTTAATTCCCTTTTGTCATTCCCATCAGTGTTTTAGGAAAAGTTCACACAATTCCTGCACATGAGCTCAAGCAGTCACAGGGTGGCTGTCCCAAACAGTTGCCTGGGGATGAAAAACAGGAATTCTCTTTTTTGGGGAACAAAGTTCTCTTGTTTTCAAGGATTTAGAGCGGATTGATTCACTAGAGCAAATTGTGAGAGAGTAAATTCAAACATCTTTTGCAGTTTGCATAGAAGTGGATATATTTGACTTACAGTGCCCTTATTTTTCTAAACCATGTTTTTGGTATTATACCAGGGGTTTTGTGGAAAATATAGATCTAATTTGTTAACACAATTTACAACAATATGACCTCCATGCTATCAGTTTGAGCATAAGCATAAGAAGGTGTTCAGCAGCAACTAGCAAATTTCCCTGTTCAACTAAATTGCTTTTTAGTGGTATGATTTGAATCCCATCTGAAGGCCAACTGATTGCGTGGCTTTCTGTATTGTTCCATGCAGCATTCCCTAGGGAGGGCAAGAATATACAATGTGAATATCTGCTGAGGTTATGTCATGTCATATATGATATATCATGTATCATATCATAGCTCTTGGGTTAATTGTAAGCTTGGAAGGATTGCTCTTCCAGTCTTCACGGAAAATTAGTGCAATATTTTGGCTTATGTTCGTGGCACCAGCAACTTGTTCCGGAGGAGGAGAAGAGGCAGTCGGCATTATGGTAAAACCTGCAGAAATACACGTGTGCCGTTCATACATTTTCTAATACAGGTGGGGTTTGACATACCTCCTTCAAGAGAGATCAGTGCTTGTAAGTGGAGTGAAACTTGATGCAAGCCCAGCTGCTGCAATGTGAATGCATGATGTGTTTGTGGTAGACTATGTGCTGTGAGCTTCACAGGCAAATAGGAAGGTGCTCTTCTTTCCCCCAGAAAATTTGCAACCCAGCTGATAGACAAAACATCATGAGAAAAGGAAGCGTGGGAGCTCGGCATAACTAGATTACAAGTGAAACGCTTACTGTGCTTAGTCTTGTCCGTGACTAAGCGGGAGGGGGCCATGCAGAAGCACTAAGCTAGCCAGCCTGCAGTGAGCTCTCCCCTCTGGGTGGAAAGAGGGTGAGGGGTCTGTGAGCCCCCAGCCAGGTGGTTACTGCAGCATGTTCTACATAATGATGCACCTTGCATTCTGTTTCCTTCTCAGCGCTTGTTGTGGCTGTCCTGCGCTTCATTCAGCTGAAGCCAAAGGTGCTAAACCCTTGGCTGAACGTCAGCGGCTTGGTGGCGTTATGTTTGGCCTCTTTTGGGATGACCCTACTCGGCAACTTCCAGGTACTGCACCCCAGGCTTGGACCATTGTGTCCACGCTGTGAGGTTCCTGCTTTTCTAGCAGATCTTCTTAGGTCTTTGAACTACCTGTGATGTAAGCTCAGGAGATAACATGTCTGGCTGTGCCCTGGCCATCCTTGTACCTGCTCTGCCACCTCTGATGCTTACGTGGCTCCAGTGACATGCTGAGATGAAGGTCCACAATCATTTTTCACGTATTCCCAGCACGATTTGCACCTGCATGCTTACACTTGACCCGCCAAGAACCAGAGCAGGGAACCTATTGAATCTCTTGAGCCCTGGGGGTTGGCACAGATGGTCCTGGGTAAAAGGATTGAGCTGGAAGTTTACATACACATCTATGTGAACAGATGCACACCTGCCAATACTGATTTAGCAGACAGTTCAATGTCCTTCATTTAAACATATGCTGTTTAAATCTACCTCCCGCTTGTCCTCAGACTGGCTACGAGAGGGACAGAACAGAGGAGTGCTATGACTTCTCCTAATGTGATGGGTGCCTGGATGAAGTCCCTCCGATTATCAATCTGTTCTGCAACATTATACAAACAAACAAACAAGGTGTCAGTGCCACAACGTTGCTCTGTAGGGTTGGGTGTCCACTGTGGTCACGAGTGTGTCTATTCTACAAACAACTGGGAGAAGTCTCACAGTTGCCAGCCCTTGTTCTTGTGGGGGACTTCAACTTACCAGA